>LOJH01034178.1:0-11936 GCA_001685095.1 Ellobius talpinus
TTATTATTATTATTATTATTATTATTATTATTATTTTGGTTTTTTGAGACAGGGCTTTGCTGTAGTTTTAGAGCCCATCCTGGAACTAGCTCTTGTAGACCAGTTTGGCCTAGAACTCAAAGAGATCTGCTTGTGTCTGCCTCCCGAGTGCTGGGATTAAGGGCTTGCACCACCACCACCCAGTTTGTAATCTATTTTTAAACTGGATTTTTTGGTTTTGTAATGTCTTCTTGAGTTCTTTATATATTTTGGAGATCAACCCTCTGTCAGATGTGAGGTTCATGAACATCTTTTCCTACTCTATAGTGCCATTTTTTCATACTGACAGAGTCTTTTATCTTACAGAAGGTTTTTAGTTTCATGAGATACCATTTATTAGTTGTTGATCTTAATGTTTATGCTACTGGTGTTCTATTCAGGAAGTTGTTTCCCATGCCAATGCATTCAAGGCTATTTCCCACTTTCTATTCTATCAGGTTCAGTGTCTTTGATCCACTTGGACTTGAGTTTTGTGCAGGGTGACAGATATGGATCTATTTGCATTTTTCTACATGTTAACATCCAGTTTTGCCAGCACCATTTGTTGAAGATGCTTTCTTTTTGCATTGTATAATTTGGTCTTCTTTGTCAAAAAATTAGGTGTCTGTAAGTGTGTGGATTTATGTCTGGGTCTTTGAATTTATTACAATAATCAGTGTCTCTGTTTTCATACCAATACTGTATGCTGTTTTTATTACTACAACTATGCAGTACAGCTTGAGATCAGTGACGGTGATACCTCCAACAGTTCTTTTATTGTATATGACTTTTAGACACCCTAGGATTTTTGATCTTTTATGTAATAGACTATTGTTCTTTATTCAAGTTCTGCAAAGAATTGTGTCAGAATTTTGATAGGGATTATTTTGAATCTTTAGATAGCTTTTGGAAAGACGGACATTTTTACTCTGTTAATCCTACTGATCAATGAGCATGGGGATCTTTTAATCTTCTGATATTTTTTGCTAATTTTTTTCTTCAAAGATTTGAATTTCTTCTCATAGAGCTCTTTTACTTGCTAAATTTTTTTAGGTAATGTTGTATCCAGTCATCTGGCTAAAGGTGTTTATTTATAGGCTGTGGGAGTTCCCTGGTGGAAATTTGGGGTCACTTTTGCATACTATCATGTCATCTACAAGCAGTGATACTCTGGCTTCTTTTCTAATTTGCATTCCCTTGATCTCATTTTAACTTATTGCTCTAGCTAGAACTTAGAGTATTATATTAATAGATATGGGGAGAGTGGATAGTATTGCCTTGTTCCTGATTTCAGTGGACTTACTTTGAGTTTCTCTCCATTTAATTTGCTGTTGGCTATCAGTTTGCTGTATATTGCATTTATTATATTTAGGTATGTTACTTTTCCCCTGATCTCTCCAATGCTTTTATCATGAAGGGATGTTCCATTTTATCAAAGACTTTTTCAGCATAAAATAAGATGATCACGTGTGTTTTTTAAATTGATTAAATTTAACATATTTTCATATTTTGAACTATCTCTGCATCACTGGGATGAAGCTCACTTGATCATAGTGGATACTCTTTTTTATGTGTTCTTCGATTCAGTTTGCCAGTATTTTATTGAGTATTTTTGTATTAGTCTTCATTAGGAATTGTCTGCTATTTTAGACAGAATATTATTATGTAGCCCAGCCTATCCTAGAGCTCTCAAACCTTCAGCTTCCAACCCGAAAGGTTGAGACTGCAGGTGTGAAGCACTTTGCTTTACTCAGAGAAAGCTCTGAAGAAATGAAACATGCTCTTTGGCTGAGGTGAAAGGCTCTGGGCTTTAGAATTCTGTGGTCTAGGTTAGCAACCCTGCCTTTCTGTAACCTGCTGGAAGTGTGAAGTAGCTCTTCTGTATCAGCTTTCTTATGAGCGAAGGGAACTACTCTGCTTCCCTCACCAAATTTCCTTAAAAAGTGAGAGCTATAAAGTATGTGGCCACCCTTGCACAGACCATGGCCAATAAAAGGAGGACAATCCTAGGCTTCACAATCAAAACATTCTGTGAGCATCTTTCTTAGTCATTTTCTGTTCTCATGACAAAATCCTGGAGTTGAGCTGAATCTTAGATCATAAGTCTGTTTGACTCACAGTTTTGGGGGCTGCATGTCTAAGGTACTGGTTACTCAGAATCTGATGGGAGTTTCATGCTACATCATAGATGGTATAGGGTTTCCTACAGTGAGACAGAGTAGTGCAGAATACTAGCTCAGGTTTCTCTTCCTCCTTTACTGTACCAACGTTGCCTTCAAGGGGGCTTCACCCTTATGACTACATTTAATTCTAACTACCTCTCCAAAGACCCACTTCCAAAGACCTTATGCTATAATTTTGAAATTTTGGCTTCCAAATATGACAGCTAAAGGAGACATTTCAAATCTCAGAATGTTGTCAACCCACACTGTCTGGAAGGTTAGAGCAAGGCAGGAGTTCCCTATGGAAAACTCTTCAAGATCAGGACAGACTGCATTTAAGCTGGTGAAACTACCTGAAAGTTCACAGCTCCTGACTCCCTGTCCTGGGTAGGACTCAGTCAGTGGCTAAACACAGCAGAACAAAAATCTCTACTCCTACTTTAAGATGCATTAGACAAACCTGGGGCATAATTTATAATCTATCTGTGGGTAAAGCCAACACTAGATCTTCACCTTCATTAACACAAATTATCTTACTACCAACTTCTCCTAGTAACATGTCCTTAGAAAACCACAGATACCCTTTACTCAGGGCTAGCTGCCAGAAGATCCCTAGTCTGCTTCAAGATCATCAGGCCCACCCCCTACAGGGCTCAGCTTTAGTATCTTTCTTAAATCCCAAACTGTTTCTACCCTCTTCCCCAATCTTTAGCCTTCATTCTGATGCAAACACAATTTTCTCATCTTAGTCTGATTTCTTGGCTTAATAATTTGGTGTGGGATGTCCTAATGTATGAGTGCTGCTTTATTGTTTGATGAATAAAGCTAGTTTGGCCAATGGCTTAGTAAAGTGAACCAAGGCAGGAAATCTGAACAGAGATACTCTGGGCAGAGTCGGGGAGACTCCATGTAGCTGCCATAGGAGAAGGATGCACCAGAACCTTAGAAACCTTACCAGTAGGGCACAGCCTGGCGGCATTACACAGATTGATAGAACTGGGTTAATTTAAAGCTAAGACTATGCTAGAGTCATTGGCCAAACAGTGCTTCAATTAATATAGTTTCTTTGTGATTATTAGGGTCTGGGCGGCAGTAGAAGGAACCAAACCACATGGGCACAAGCCAGCAGGAAATTGCCAAATTGCAGCAGTGGGCCAGCAAGCCAAACCTTGTGCAGCTGTCCAGAGGGGTAGTTTAGCTGCAGAGGGGTGGTTCAGCTGTGTAGGGTGGGAAAAGGTTGTGGGGGCCTGGGCAGGGTCTGTCAGTGTCATGGATTCAAATCATGTTGGCACCAAATTATTGTCATACAAAAGAGTTCCACAATAGCCCAGAATGGAGTCTAACAAAGGTTTGTTTATCTGGGGATAAACTCACAGAAAGAGTAGTGATCTGCAATCCTCTGTGTGCGCTGAGAACTGAATCCAGAACCGAATCCAGAAGCCAAGAAGCCTGTCCATGGTCTTCACTTGCATTTATAGTACATGAGACCATGCCCAAAGTGGGCCAGTATCTTGAAGGCTATTGGCTGAAGGAGTTTTCACAGCACCTCCCCCTTTTATTTAAATAAGAGAGTTCTAAGCCTAATACAAAACTATATACAATAAGAACAAATNTAACAAAGGTTTGTTTATCTGGGGATAAACTCACAGAAAGAGTAGTGATCTGCAATCCTCTGTGTGCGCTGAGAACTGAATCCAGAACCGAATCCAGAAGCCAAGAAGCCTGTCCATGGTCTTCACTTGCATTTATAGTACATGAGACCATGCCCAAAGTGGGCCAGTATCTTGAAGGCTATTGGCTGAAGGAGTTTTCACAGCACCTCCCCCTTTTATTTAAATAAGAGAGTTCTAAGCCTAATACAAAACTATATACAATAAGAACAAATATCAATTTTGTCCAGGGAAAAGAAGAGGCAAAACATACATAAAAATTAGAATTACAACCAACATGAACAACATCAAACAAGAAGCATATGCTAAATGTTTCAATAGTTATTCTATCCTAAGGAGTCTAAGTCTTATGTTAAAAATGGCTTGGCTAAGTCATGAGAGGAAAATAACTATGACTCTCTAGTCTTCAACAAGATCAAAGACCTGAGAAAGGAAACAATATTACTTGAGTAAACAGGAAATGCAATCAAACTACTTCAAAAGGTGTAAGAGACAACCGACTCCCTGGACAATCACCCAAAGTCTCATTTACAACATTGGAGCAATCAACTTTGGCTATGGCCTAGAGTATCTGACAGACCATTTTCAGAAGCAGGAAAATTTGAAGAACCATCTTACCCGGTCTAGACAAGGATTGGGTGTCTTTTTGCTTGTATCCTGCTTGTCCAGTCTGGACATCTTGCATTTTGTCAGTGGTTGAGGCAAAGGCAGTTTTTTGCTCAAAGGCTAGTTTTGCCAAGAAGAAAACAAGCTCCAGGTGGAGTGTCTTTGGTGCCCAACATTCTCTCATGAATAGACTGGTGCTGCCAGAAGCAATTGTGTCTCATGCCAACAGAATCCTAAGTTATTTAAATATTATCTTCTACAGTTCTTTGAAGTGGTTGAAGATTACCTATCTAGGCAGAATACAATCTCTATGCATCTAAAGAACTTGACTAGTCTAACTATAGTTTGACAAACATGGATGACTATTGACCTTTAATCCTTAATACCTATGCAGCATAAAGACTAAGGCTTCATATTTTAAAATTTAAACAATCTTTAAACAAATGTGCAGCAAATGAGGACAATTATCTCAAAATGTAAACAATACAAAAGTATCTTTATTAGAGGTAAAACTGTATAGTACAATATGATCCTAAAATTGCATCAATATACAATATCTTAAGCAGAGGTATAAGCATACATGCATGCAATATGACAAAATAACTTTGCAAAGGTCCACAAATACTGTAAACAGAAATAGGAGTATATTTAATATAATAAATATAATTTGAATTTGTATCAATATAGAAGAATCTATAACAATATAAATTGTCTATAAATAATAGCTCACAAGTAATAATCTAATCTACCTATTATCCCACCCCATCTCACCTTTTTTTTTCAATTACAGCACTCAATAATGTATCACGGGTAAATAGAGACATTTCCTTATGGTTAATTCTCATTTAAATCCCATCAGTAAGCCATTTAACTTCAGAGCTAGACATGACCTAAGCAATAAAATAAGATAATACAGTTTCTAGTACTTTGCGCGTTATACTACATTCCAGCTAGACATTCACCTGTTTTGACAATGCAAACATTGCTTACCAAACTCCCATGCATGCCAGTTACAATTCTGGGAAGTTAAAATAGTGGCCTATGTAAGTACATGGTATGAGGCTATGCACTTCAAAACCAGTCAGTCCGACCTAAGCTGCTTCCTGGATTCATGGCACTGGCATGTTTATTGGGGAAAGAATGTTACCTTGAGGAACAACAGCTGTTCTTCCTCAGGGTGTCCATGAAAGTCAGACGCAGCTCAGGCTAGCCCCTTCTCAGAGTTTCAATTTCATAAAGGCAGTGGCTGTGTTTCCTTCTTCTTGTCACCACACTACATTGACAAAAATTAATTGGGCTCCCAAGATTAATTTACTTATGGTCATTCATCCAAGGCCTGGCCTGGTCACCAGAAGCTGCTGAGAATTCAGGTGAAGTATGAGGCTCTCCTTGTTCTCAGTAGTGAGACCAGCACAAGCAACCATCTTGTGTATTGAGCCTTACATATAGTGGATAGGAACACAAGAATTTTCATTCCTCCACAGATATTATGTTATTTATACCAATTTATAGGAAAACATAAAATGATTTGCACTTAATGCACCATGTCAGGTAGATATGAGATATACTTAAAGGTAACGAGAGTTCATCAAAATCCTAGAAATTGACTCTGCTCACCAAGGTGAACGCCAAGTGCTGCTATAAGCACACACCAACTCTTTTATATGTATTGCAACCTACAAGTATTTTACCTTTATTAAGAAGCTTAACTTTCACACAAAACTTGATGAGACCTCAAATTATTATCTTCATGTTACAGGTATGAAGACAATATGGAGCAGAGACAGAATTTGGAGGTGGGTGGGTCTTGAAGATTAAAGCAAGGTGTGAATCTGCCCAGATAACCCCACTCAAACTTCCATGTGCCTGAAAAGCCCACTATCCATCTGCAGCACAAAGGTGAATTCAAGCTGTCACTGAAAACATGCTGTCCTGCCCTGTTCTTGAAGATCTACACTCACATAAGGAATTAAGCATGTACACACATTAACAAATTCCACAGAAGTATCTAAAGTCAGCACTGTGAACATGCAGTAGTTTGGTTATGAACAATCTCTTTGCAAGGTAGATAAAAGAGCAGCCCTGGTGGGGACATGTGGTTCTCCAAACATTCCTCAACAGAACGAAATTTCTTTCATGTCTAGTTGTGGCCTCTCAAATATCCTCATGATCCACTTTGTTGTGAAAAAAATTAGATTTTTGAGCTATAAATTTCAAAATTTTTACTCAGAAAACAATGAGAAATTAGAATCGTAAGAAATCACAAGTGTGCACTTTTGGCTTGTTAGAATACACTTTGGAGCAGTAGTTTTGAGACATTCACTATGACAAATAAAGCAATTGAGCCAGTCACCTTGTTGATACTATCCAAAGTTCATATGCTGGAGGAACATCTCTTACAACAACGTGGCACACTCTCAAAACCCCAGCCATTGTGGTTGTATTGTTCACATGGGCTCACCTCTTTCTTGTTATCTCTTTAGCAGAAGAATAAACAAAGTAATCAAAGTATTCTTGCAGGATCCTGAGATGCTTACCCTGTCAATTTGACTGGACTTGAAATCCACTCCTCTGGGTTTGCTTTTGATAAGAGATTTGCCTGAGAAGAGAAGGAACATTGGGAATGCGTGAGGCTCTAGCTCATGGGCAAGGGCACCACAGGGAATCAAAAGGGATAAAACGTAAAAAGCAAAACCAAAACTTCTGAGCAGCAGAATGCTTTGTTCTCTATTTCTTGACTGACAATTTGGAAGGACAAGCATCTCAGCATGGCCACAGCTGGGAGCCATTCCTACTACCATGCTTTTCTCACCACAGTGGCCTGTATTCCTATGAACTGTGAGCTAAAACAAACCACTACTCACATTAGCTGCTGTTGGTGTGGTATTTGATTGTAGAGAACCATAACGGGAACATCCCCTGCATTTGTGCATCTTGCTGAAAGATCCCACAGTGGAAACCATGGAGGCAGAGCTGAGATGGATCAGTACCCAGCACCTACATATCTCAGAGGCAAAGGCAGATGGTCACCAGAGAAACAGGAACTCTATTTGTTGTTTTAAAACTAATCATCTCCACTGCAGCAACACTGCTGGCAAACGTTCCCTTTCACAATTCCATATTTAAGAATATTTCTTTGGAAGTTATAAATTGCCAGTTATTATTTGATTATCTCAGCTTGGAGCTTGGTGTATAATGACTTCCTCGGTGGGCTGCTGAGCTGCTAATTCATAGCCTCCTTCTGAAAAAGCTTTTCAGGAAATTTGTAACAAATCCATTAAATTAAAATGAATTTGTGCTATATTGAGAAGTAACTGAACCACATGCGGCCAATTCAAATGTTGTTTTGACTTTTTTTCTCCCACCGGAAGAGCTTCCCATTTGCTCCTCTTGAGTAAGGAAATATGCACTGTTTTTTGATGGTCAGGACTGTTGTAGAGAAAGAAACCGAATCACTTCGGAGATGCATTTTAAAACTCAAAGTAAGTTATTTGTGCAATGACAGCCTACAAAATTTTTACGAAGTGAAAATTAAAACTACTTCAAAAGAGCTTTTATGATTTGGGGTTATATACGGCAGAATGGCAGGTTATACATCCAAGCTGTACCCGGGACGCTTTGGTAGTTGTTTTGCATTTGTTTCTATTGGTGCTGGGAATGGATCCCAGGGCATCTCACGTGCTAGACAAGTGCTGTCACTGAGCTATTCCTTGTCCCCATGGAGCTCTTAAAGTTCCAGATACCCAGGCTACACTCCAGAGAACTAATAACTAAGATTATAGCATTTCATCTCTCTTTTTGTAATTGATTTTCAACTTCATTATTATTGTGGTCAGATAATAACACAGTGAGAAATAGTCTCTGAAAACATTTCAGTATGCTTCCGTAGAATGCTTCCAAGCTTCATTTAAAAAATAAAGATGATCTGTGCATGCTTCAAGGTAGTTCATATCCTCTATCCATCAAATTGATAGTGTTTCAGCTGTAGTTCAAATCTTACAGATCCTTACTAATTCTGTCTCCTTGACCTCCTAACAATTAACAAGTGTAAATTAATTTATCCCATTGCATTAGTAATTTGTCCTTTTAACCTCTGAAGATCAACTTAATGCATACAGTACATACTTTAAGTTCTTTTGTGAGGGTGTGCAAGTTTTAATTTATTGTTTATATCTTTTATTTTTGAAAACTTAATCTTTCTCCCATGGTCCATTTTACAGATTTTTAATAAAACCTCTCTTGTTAATAGCCTGAGAGCGGCACCTGCTTTCACTTGGTTAGCATTTGCATGGAACAATTTTTCCTCTCCTTCCTATGTTCTTACTTCTGATCAGAAATATCAGTAAAATATTTTTAGAAATTCTATCTGTTGAGATTTGTCTCATGCTTTTCTCATAATTATATTAGGAATGACTGGGTTCTGCCAGGAAGATTACAGAGGGAGAAAATGACATTTTCATCACAGTGTATCAAGGAAGGATGAATCCTTTCAGCATAACATGTCTCTCTCAATACTGATGTGGCTGAGGTATTGTCTGTCAAGTTTTTGTTCTGAAAAGCTACACTTCCTGCCCTTTCCACATAGTACTATTTGGAAAGAAGTAATTCAGTATTTTCACTCTCAAGAAATCAGGCATCAAGCTCCATTTCCTCCAGAATAGAAGTGTGAAGTAGTATGCTTGAAAGTCCTCTGCCTGGGAGACTTATCATGTCTACCCTATTTCTTCATTTACTTAGCCACTGTATTAGTTAATTTTCTGATGCCATAAT
Organism: Ellobius talpinus; assembly: GCA_001685095.1. Lineage (NCBI taxonomy): Eukaryota > Metazoa > Chordata > Mammalia > Rodentia > Cricetidae > Ellobius > Ellobius talpinus. The sequence goes on from LOJH01034178.1 coordinate 9,227, forward strand.
AAAATACCCCAAAGTAAACATAGAGGATAAATTTATTTATTTTGGATTATTTTTCCAGAGTGATAAAATTCATCATTGAAGGAAAAGGCATGGCAACAAACAGGGGACACATGGTAGAAGGAAGGGAAGCTGGCTAATCACACTTATTCTTCAGAGAGAGAGAGACAGAGAGACAGAGACAGAAACAGAGACAGATAAAGAAAGAGAGAATGAGAATGAGCAAACAGGAAGTGTGGTGAGGCTATAAGCCCTCAAGGCCCACCTCTAGAGATATACTTCCTCTTTACATCATAAAGATTCCTTAGCCCTCCAGGCAGCACCGCCAACTGGGGACCAAGTGTTTAAATATGTGAACCTATGAGAAGCACTTCACATTCATACAAAACAGCTACATTTCTTTCTTTCTTTTTTTTAAGGTTTATTATGTTTAACTTGCTCAGGTTGGAAGCCAGAGGAATTGTGTTTTAGAGACAATCATCCCTATTCATGACCTTCATTCACACATGCTGACAATCATTTTGTTCTCAGTTAATGTTTTCTGTAAGTGTCTTCCTCTCTGGGCAAGAGCAGCACACTTGATGAGACCATGAAGACTTGCTGTGTTTCAGAGCCGATCCAGCACAGACTAATATACTATTATGTCCAGAGAGAGTTCAAACGCTATGCTGCTCTCTTCCCCTCGGCCATCTGGGTTTAGAGTAGCATGTGCCTTTTTCAGCATGACTTCTGCCAGCCTTTGAACAAGGAAGCACTTACAGGGCAGGTGTTCCTTGAAACTGCGTGACTGTGGGTCGTCTGATCGAGAGGGCAGTGCTGCTGCTGGCAAGGAGAATCCAGAGGTGGTTGGTAGGGAGTTCAAGGTCAAAGTACTAATGCTCAAACCTTGTTCACTGTCTTTTGCCTCTCCCATGTTCACAGTTTTCCACGGCTTTTTGCTTTGATCAAGAGAGTTGAACAAGTCTTCTCTTGACATTGAAAAACCTCAGTGTCTTGCTATTTCTCCATGATTCCAAATTCAATTCCCTTGAGCGCAACCAGGTGCAAGAAAGTATCACAGCTCAGATGGAAAGGGATCCTAGCAGTTGCAAACCAAGGAATAGATGGAAAAGTATCCTGGCAGTCGGGGGACCAGGAAATACCCAGCATCACAGCTTGGGAGGAAGAGTATTCCAACAGTTGGGAGCCAAGGAAGAGCACAGGTCACAGTAAGCAGCTTACAGCCCTGCTCTAGGAAAAGGCTTAACTACCAGGGAGAGTTCTCCTGCTCCTTGCCTGCAGCAGCACAGCCCTCTGGACCAGATGACACACAGCCCCAGGCAGTGGCAAGGAACACCTGCCACATGGAGCAATTAGTTGTTCAAATTCAGGTAGAAGTCAAGGATGACAAGAGGCACAAGACACCCTGGATCCAAGACCAAGAGGAGCAAAGCAACAACAGTTGAGACCTTCTCTGGATGCATCAGTGTATCAGTCTCGGCTGGATCTGCTCTGAAACACTGCAGGAACAGCTACATTTCATATGAACTCTGCACTCTAAGGTATAACCCAATACTATAATTCAATTTTTACAGCTTCATTGTGTGTTTTGTTGTTGTTGTTGCTGCTGAACCATGTGTCTTTTCCAGTCATTCATAATTGTGGTCTCGTTTATTTTATCACTTCCTTACCTTCTAACAACAGATGTTGCAATCTCATTTTATAATTTTTATGGCCCAGTTTTAGAATCACCCATTCAGCTGAGAAACTCCAGCTCCTTTTATTAAAAGTAAACCAAGGTCTGAACTCTAAATGTGCCCACTGCTGCTGGGATATCATTTTTCCAAAACCATCTCAGCTGACAAAACAAGGAAACATATACCTGTCTAATAATCCCTCCACAAACTTATAGACATCTTTACAATATAGATGCAATTTGTATCTATAACAAACTAAATGCAACTACTACCAACAATTCCAACTGAGTCATTCCAGTTTCTCCCTTACACTCAGTAAATGTCTAGTCTGACACTATGCAGCCTTATATCCACTGTTCATCCTCTGTTTATTTACGTTCTTTCTAATACTCAGGTCCAATAGTGTTAGAGTTGGCGAAGGCAACCCTTATGGAAAATGGTAATAGATAGAACATGGTGCTTTGGTGTCCTTCCTTCACCTGTAGACTCTACTAGTTCACAAAGCTACTCATACAGCATACCTCTTCTTGTTTCAGATGTTTGTAGTTATAATTCTTACTTCATCTCACACTTGAAAATTTAATTTTACCTAAGGATTTGGGATGTTAATGCACAGCAACATACATCTACAATTACTGTATCAATTACTGTCCTAAAAGTTCATCTGTTCACTGCCTATTTAAATCAGAAGTCAGAAAACATTTGGATTGATCATGACCAGAAATGGAGCATTCTAGAAACCAAGCGCTTCTCACTGCTCCACAGGAGAGCGAAAGCATAATGGTCAGACTTACCACAGTAGAACTAAAACATGTGGCTGCAAATCTTCCCACACTGCAGCTTTTCATTCATTCTAAAGACCAGGGAGAAATGTCCTGCCTATAATTCAGTGCAAATGCTGCATAGTTAGATATATCACAGATTTCTTGGAGATTACACTCCAAAGTGTCTGATGAAAACTATTTGTTGCTGAGTGTGCACATGCAAGTCTCTCTCTCTCTCTCTCTCTCTCTCTCTCTCTCTCTCTCTGTGTGTGT
>LOJH01034180.1:0-16095 GCA_001685095.1 Ellobius talpinus
TTGATTTAAACAATCTGTGCCCTATTCATAATTTTACTGAAAATAAACCTTTTATCTACTACCTAAAAATGTAGCATAGCACACTTACCTTCCCCTGCAGAGTTCCCTTAATTCCTCTTCTTAACTTTCTCCATTAAGGAGTTCATTGGACGTGTACTAGCCACTCCCACAGATGTGTGTCTGTGTGTGTGTGAGACACACAGAGAGAGACAGGCAGGCAGGCAGACAGACAGACAGACACTCAGAAAGAGAACCCTTATCTGATTTCCTATAGGGCAAAAGAATTCCAGTCCTGAAACCTGCTAGGGCTGGAGAATTGTAGGTTTTAAGGGTATATATGACTGGGAACATTTGTAATGAGGACAAGGAAGAACGATGTAGAACTAAGAACAACGTAGAACAAGGGAGAACAAGAAAGAGCAATGAGAAATGTATTGAAGAGAGAAGAATAAAGAACTATAGATAGATGGAACCTGTTGTGAGTAGATTTCTTTACCCTCAGGTCTTCAGCCCTCCTTTAGCTATTTGTGGCGTCTTTTATTGAACCCTGAAAGGGAGTCCTAGAGGCTAAACCTTTTAAGGCTCTCTAAAATGAGCTCTACAAAGAACAGAATAAAAAGCAGCACTACTTCCCCAGACCTGGTTTCCTGTAATATTATCTGACTTAAATGCAATTTTTTTTTTACTTTACCAGAATGTGACATACTTCCATATCCAGTATGTTACAAGGATACTAGAAGACTGAGATACCTGGGGTACAATAGTATAATGTCCAACAGTTTGACGCTGAAGTAAGCTGCCTAGAATTTCATTTATTGGTCTATTAACTATTATTGTGTGTGTGCATGCATGCAGATGGTGTTGAGAATCAAAGCCAAGACTTTGCACACCATGGCAAGCACTCTAGCACAGAGCCCTTATCTCCTTCATGGTGCTGAAGAGTAGCCAGTAGTAAGAAATGACCTAGCAAATTGAAGGACCTTGATTTAAACCCCAACACTGGGAAAAAGATCGAACTTCTCTTTTAAAAATGGCAACAGGGCTGGAGAGATGGATCAGAGTTTAAGAGCACTGGCTGATCTTCCAGAGGTCGAATTCAATTCCCAGCCACCATATGGTGGCTCACAACCATCTGTAATTTGATCTGGCTCCCTCTTCTGGCATGCAGACTGAACACTGTGTAATAATAAATAAATATTTTTTAAAATGGCAACAAAGACAAGTAAAAATTTTATATAGCATCCAACAGAAGACCAGACATCCTGACCTGGTAGGAAAGAATGTGGAGAATGGGCTTTAACTCATTGGCAAGGAATAGGATGCTGATAACACAGCCACTAAGACCAACAATTAATAAACGGGACCTCATGAAACTGAAAAGCTTCTATATGGCAAAGGACACCATTATTCATACAAAACAGTACCCTACAAAATGGGGAAATATCACTATACTTCTGAAAGAGGGTTAGTTTCTAAAATATATAAATAACTGAAAAGCTGAGTATCAAGAAAACAAGTAATTAAATTAAATTAGATTCAATTAAAAACCGGTACAGAACTAAACAGAAAGTTCTCAAAAGATGAAACACAAATGGCTGAGAGATGTTTAAAGAAATGGTCAATATCCTTAGCCATCAGGGAAAAGCAAGTGAAAACTACTTTGGTATTTCATCTAACCCCAGTCAAAATGTCCAAGATCAAGCAAACAAATGGCAGCTCATGCTGGTAAGGATGGGAAGCTAAGGGTAACACACTCCTCCATTGCTTGTGGGAGTGCAAATTTGTATAGCCACCATGGAAATCAATGTAGCTGCTCCTCAGGAAGATGGAAATCAATCTACCTATCACAAGATTCAGCTACCTTACTCTTGGGCATATAGCCCTACGGATACTTCATTCTACTACAGATACTTGCTCAACCATGTTCACTAATGATCTTAGTGGCTAGAAACTGGAAACAGCACAGATGTCCATAAACTGATGAGTGATAATAAAAACATAGAACATTTACACACTGGAACATTATTTAGCTGTTAAAAATAAAATTATGAGGGCTGGAGAGATGGCTCAGTGGTTAAGAGCACTGGTTGCTCTTTCAGAGGTCCTGAGTTCAATTCCCAGAAACCATATGGGGGCTCACAACTATCTATTATGAGATCTGGTGCCCTCTACTGGCATGCAGGCAGACATGTAGACAGAACACTGTCTACATGATAAATAAATCTTAAAAAAATACAAACAAGGCCATGATGATGACACAAGCCTTTAATTCCAGCACTGAGAATCAGGCAGATCTCTGAGTTAGAGGCCAACCTGGTCTACACAGTGAGGCTATTTCAAAAACTATAATCATTTGCATAGTAACTGCCTGAGCTTACATAAGGGATGGAAATTTTTAAAAAATAAAATTATAAAGTGTTCAGGCAAATGGATAGAGCTAGAGGGAAAAAACCCATCCTGAGTGAGGTAACACGGGCCTCAAAAGACAAATATTGCATGGTTTCTCTTATATGTGGATGTTAGCTTTTAAACTTTTTATTTGTGTATTATAATCCAAATAAGCACAGAAGTTAGGTACACAGTAAGGGGCAGAGAGGGGAGGATTTTATAAGAAAGAGGAAATAGCACAGGGTTACTGTGAGACAAGGAAGAACTAGAATGGGAGGATTAAACAGAGAGGGGTTGAGAGAGCAGGATAAAGGAGGGACAAGTAACACTAAAAACCTTTTGAAAACTGTGTATGTTCCTAAAATATATATGTATATGAAAGGATCCTAAATGTAGCCATCATACAACGGTGGAAACAATGTCCCAACAAGACATCTTCTGCCACCACTAAAACCTCCAATGCCCAGGAGTATTTGGTCAACACAGAATGAACTCCAGGGTTTCTTTGTTTTGTTGGGGGGGAGGTGCATATTAAGTTAAGGAAGGGGGAAACATCATGAAAATATACTGTATGAAAAAATTAAAAAAATATGTGCAGCTTAAAAACATATATTTCATATGCTGTCTTTCAACACACATTAACAAACATTAAAGAAACAATTGTTTTTGAATGTTACCCTGGGTTTTCAGGCAATCGAGTCCATGAAAAGCTTCAGAGCAAATGTGTGCAAGCAGTACCAAAAACTGACTGAGGTTCCAAGACCCCCAAAAGTACTTAGTCTCCTTCTCTTTGAACAACATGGCAATGCTATCTTCCAAAGTCCTGGTTAGAAAAACCACAAGAGCTGTTTGTCTTCTCCACCTTACTCTAACCTGGCTTCCCAGCTGCACAGTAGGTGTCAGGCAACTGCTGCTTTCATGTCTCTGACTTCATTCCCTCTAAAACAGTGAGCTCACACCTGATGCCATTCCCACCATTGTACACTACCCCCACCTTAAAACAGCTCAAACTGTCAAATTACTAAAGAGATGGTCAAGTGGGACTTGTAAGTCTGGGTCACTTCTGTCTTATTCATCTGGATCACTTGCTCTGGAGAGCCAGCTGCTACGTCTAAAGGGACTTACTTATCAGCCTTATGGAGATGCACACATAGCAAGGACTTAGGCAGTCCTGGCAACAAAGTCAAGGTGTGCGAGCCATCTTGGAAGGAGATGCCCCAGAGGTCAAGCCATTAGATGAATGTAGTCTCAGCATCTTCTTTCCTGATTTCTTCCCCACCCCATCCTTCCTCCCCAGGATCTGACTAAACTGAATAACCTGGAACTAGTGATCAGTCTCTTAAGAGATTGGGTTATAAGCATGGACCACCATAACTGACCTCAGTATACATTAACTATAAACTCAAAATAAGTTAGAGCCTGAAAGAGCAGTTAAAAACTAAGGCAGATTAACCGAAAATGAGAAAATAAATGTTCTAAAGGAATTTGTTGCAAAAAGTAATTATAAATCTGTTTACTAAAAAGATCTGAATGAGTCGGGACAGTGTACATGCCTTTAATCACAGCACTTGGAAGGCAAAGACGGGAGGATCTCTGTGAGTTCGAGGACAGCATGTCTACAAAGCAAGTTCCAGGAAAGCCAGGGCTGTTACACAGAGAAACCCTGTCTCGAAAAACAAATTAATAAAAAAGCAATACTTCATAACGTAGGAGAGGGAACACAACAGAAACAAAAAGCAGGGGGCTGGAGAGATGGTTCAACGGTTAAGGGCACTGACTACTCTCCAAGAGACCTGGGTTCAAATCTCAGCACCCACACAGCAGCTAACAACCGTCTGTAACTTCAAGATCTGACATTCTCACACAGACTTACTGCAGGCAACATATCAATGCACATAAAATAAATTTTTAAAAAGAAAGATAGAGCAATGGGAACATCTCATCAGTGCACTTGGGTCACTCTGGCATGTAGACGTTGGCAGAAGAAACGAATGGCATTCAAAAACATTTTAGGCTTCTATGTTTCTAAATCATTTAATTTTTTAATTCTGTCTGTTTTATAATTATTTACATTCTTTATTACATTTACTTGTATTTGTGTGTGTTTGTGCACATGCCATGGTGCCCGTGAAGGTCATAGGACAACTTATGGGAGAAAGTTCTCTTCTTTTATCGTATTGTTGGGCAATATTATTGTAAGGTGTGTTGTTCTTGTTTACGCTGCATTTGCTTAACTCCGTGAAGCTGTGGTTCTTTGCCTGTCTAATACACCTGATGGGCTAACAAAAGGTTGAATGGCCAATAGCAAGGCAGGAGCAAGGATAAGCAGGGCTGGCAGGCAGAGAGGATAAATAGGAGAAACAAGGAAGAGGAGGAGCAAGAGAACAAGGAAAAGAGGACATCAAGCTTCAGTCACCCATCTGCACAAGCCACAGAGAAAGAAGTAAAGAAAGGTATACAGAAATAGAGAAAGATAAAAGTCCAGGGGCAAAAGATAGCTGGGATAGTTTAAGTTAAGAAAAGCTGGCAAGAAACAAGCCAAGCTAAGGCCAGGCATTCATAACTAAGAACAAACTTCTGTGTATGATTTATTTGGGAGCTGGGTGGTGGGCCCCCCAAAAAGCCAGAAGAGTAGAACCTTTCACAACAATATGGATCCTAGGGGCCAACTATGGATTGTCAGGGCTTAGAAGTAAGCACCCTTACCTGCTGAGCTGTCTCATTGGCCCTATTAAGTACTTAACATATTTTACTTTTAGAAATTAAAAGAACAGCACATGTATATTTTATTATGTTTTAGTCTATTTTTAAAAATGAGGTTCAACTGTTGAGATCACAATTCAGTGTAAATTCACATGCAAAATACTATGCTAAACTGAAGAGGGACTAACAAAGATGGTGTGGTTTCTAGCATCAGTGAGCGTGATTTAGAAGAAACAGAAGGAATCCAGTAGTGATTTCTAACACAGCATATGCCCAAGTACTTGCTGAATAAATATAAAAGGCAAAAAACATAAATAACCCTCAACACCTGAAAGGCGAAGAGGAAATGTACCAAGTGTTCTGAAAAGAGGATTTCCAAACTAGCCATGGGCAGAGTTTCAACAGACAAAGCTGAAAAGCAGGGTAGTTAAATCAGAGGAAGCTACCACGTGAAAAAGATATGTGGAGTGTCTAAAGCATTTTCAGGAAAGTCTGTGAGCAGCTAGTTGAGAAAATAGGGCTGCAGGAAAGGCTGGGGAGTCAAACTGTGGGAAGCTGCACCTGACTGAGTAAGAGGTCTGGAGCCTGGATTGGATTCTGAGGACAGGGTACTATTTTTCACAAATTAATCTATATTAAGATGTTTAATTATTCTATTTTACACATAATTTGAAATGTTTTATAATGAATACTTAGAAAACAGTCCACTTAAAATCCTTACTACAGTCAACGCAACAGTACTGGGAACAGGATGGAAACAAGAACTTTTAAGGTGCCTGACCCCTGCTTTTCTACAGCAATAACGTCCCAGCTTGGCTGTGGGGCTAGACATGCATATATATGTCCATACGTTCAAAAAAGTGCTCACAACTACGATGTGAAGTGTGAATGATAAAAACCCAGAGACAGATATTGGGGTTCAACCTGAAGAACAGAACAGCAGAGCAGTGCAAACACTACAGAGCTCTTACCAAGGGTCAAAGGGGCGACCCTGCAATGCTCTCCACCAACCTCAGACTCCACACTCCACTGTCTCTTCCCCTTTATATTCCTCTCTCTGCCCAGCCATACTGCTCCTGTCTCCACCTCCCTAGTGCTGGGATTAAAGGGGTGGGATCCCAAGTGCTAGGATCACCTTTGTGTGAGCTCTGTTTCTCTTTTAGACAGATTCAATCTTGTGTAGCCCAGGGTGGCCTTGAATTCACAGAGATTCGTCTGCCTCTGTCTTTGAGTCCTGGGATTAAAGGTGTGTGCCATCACTCCCTGGCCTGTATGACCGACCAGTATGGCTGTTTTGCTCTCTAATCTTCAGACAAGCTTTATTTATTAAAACACAAATAGTATACCAAATACAATGCAGTTGCAGAAGATAAACCCACAACATGTTAAAAAACTGTTAAGTCAAGCCATTATAAGGTTAGGTCTATCTGTTAATATGCATCTACATGTAAGTTAAACATGACGCCATATAAACTATTACATAACAAAAAATTATATGTAACATTTTTACATCAGATGGAAAAGCTTTGGGGTTTTTTTAGATTTATTTTTATTTACATGTATGTGGGTGTATGTCTGTGTATGCCCAGTTCAAGCAAGTCTGGGCTTCCCTTTCCAAAGCCAGTGAAGAACCACCAAGGCTTTTGTCAAGTTAAGCTACTCCGACATTGGATGATGAAAAGGAAGTTGTGGTTTTAAGCAAATTTCTTGCATCCTATCTATAGTCTTCTGCTAAACAAAACTTATTTTAGCACAGAGCACTAAAATATAAGTGTTTGGTTTAAGCTAACAAATGCATAAATATGGAACAGCAATGAATTAACCAGCCAGTGGGCATAAGTAACTTGAGACCTTTGACAGATTCAAAGTAAATTAGACTACCCAGAATATATTAGGAAATTGGAGATAAACTGAAATTTGAAACTTCACTATCTTACACGAGGCAGCTCTCACTATGTACAGATGCAAGGGGAACAGATGAGGGTATTTTTGCATGTAAGGACTATACACTTGATAGTACATTATCTAATTACATACAGTGTGCTTTTTACTAACAATCAGAAGTTAAATGTAACTGAAATCATAAATGTAGAGATAACATAAAAAGAGGTAGCAAATCTGTCAGGAGAAACAAACAAGCCTAGTAGGGGTGACAGAAGTGAGAAGGGGAAGGGAAAGAAGAGAAGGGCAGAACAGGAAGGGGAATATACTTCAAATCTAGTCTATATCTGCAAGGTTGACCTGATGTAACTCTATAAATGAATTTTTAATTAATATAGAATAAGATTTCAGTTAGAGGTAAATGAAACATTTAGATAAAACTGATTCTCTCTATTCGACTAAGTATCTTTTTGCTTCACTGCCTTAATTACATAAATGCTATTAATTTTAAGGATACCTTAAGGCAATCTTCCTAATGCTGTGACCCTTTAACACCAGTTCCTCATGCTGTGGTGACCCCCAACCATAAAATAATTTTATTGCTACTTCATAACTATAATTTTGCTACTGTTATGAACTGTAATATTCCCTATGTGACCCCAAAGGGGTGGTGACCCACAGGTTGAGAACCACTACCTTAAGTGAGAGTTGCAACAGATTATATGAAGTTTTCTATCTTTATTTATCCACTGACTTTTAAATTCTGTTGTGTGAAGAAACCTATTATGATCACTTTCCAAGTCTCAATCAACTCCAGGTCTGCCAAATTCTAAAGCTCATCCTTCTACACCCATAATGCCGTGGGCTTCTGATGACTCACAACCACTGTTTGGAACCTCACTCAAGTCTCTCTGGACTCATGAAGATGCTCTGGGGCCATCTGCCCAGACTTAAAATAGCACTTTCAGAAGGCTGTGTCATTCCAGCTGATGGTTCTACTGTCGCCTGCCTTGTCAGTCACCACTTCTCAGGATATCTGCCTCTGGCAACCCATCAACAACTTGAACCCTTCAAGCTACTTATAACTTAATGTCTACCATAATCTGGAAGAACTAATGAGTTGGGATACATGTTCAGTGAGTAAAGTGCTTGCCATGAAAACATAAGGACCACAATTTGGATACCCAGAAGCCACACAAAAGCCAGACAGGTGTGACAGGTGCCTGCAATCCTAGCACTTGGGAGGGAGAGAATGGGGATGCCCAGGACAAGCTGAATGGCTACATTAGTCAAAGTCAGAGAAAGCTCCAGGTTCAGAGAGGGGGATTCTGCCCCCTCCCAAAAAAATAGAGAACAAAAAGGAAAACAATTAACAACTTCAATAACCTCCATACACATGCATCACATTTCCACACACAACCATACATGTATAACTTAGACATATAAATACATATACACACATACAAGCATTCCGTATGTACGTATGTATATACATATATAATATATGAAAGAACAAGAAAAAAAAGGAAGGAAAAATGCCAAAAATAAAGAAGATCTCACCACATTGGTGCCAGGTTGGTTTGGTTATTTCTTTGTATGCTTGTTTTGTTGTTTGTTTGTTTGTTTTTGGTCTTTCAAGGCAGGGTAGCCCTGGCCATCCTGGAACTTGCTCTGTAGACCAATTTTGCTATCACATCATTAAGTTGGCCTCAAACTCACAGACATCCTCCTGTTTCTGCCTCCCAAATGCCAGCAGTGCCCGTTATCTTATGAAGCAATTCTTGTATGCTAATGCTATAAACTGTGACAGGGAAAACTGGATAGCAAGGGACAGTGGCTTAAAAAGCTGCCTGGAGCTTTCTGACGGGGGAAGGAAAGGAAGGTGCAGTGTCCAAGAAGCTCCCTAGCCCCTTACGACCACAACAGCTGTGTCTTGGCTCCCCTATTAGACTAACTGAAGAGGATTATGACACCACCAGATGAGAGTTACCATACTAAGTATGACTTCAACAAGGCAAGTTATTCTTAAACACGAGTTACTGAATGTCCCACCAGAGCCCTGGACGTTATATCAAAGTGTCAGACTTTCTTCTGTATCATACTTCTTTGGTTTCTGCAACTTCAGCATATTCATCATAGTTAAAATAATAGGATAAAAGCATTTCCTTCATTTAATCTCTACTATATGCCCATGAATACATTCTTGACTGTATTCATGTGGTTTTAATTTTGTTAACACATTATTAAGCTGGCTTTCCTCCCCCCAGAATCAATGTCCAACTTAACTAAATCATTTCAAAACCTGTAATCTTTACTTACTAATATACAAATTGTATTTAAAATATATTACTTTATGCTGGCAGTCCTAGAATATTCTGCTTAGACACAGCACAGCTTAAATGTTCTATGTTACTGTGTCTTCTCTATTGCTGTTATTTCTGTGGCATTAATATTTATTGAGTTCTTTCTGGATCCCAGGCATATTCTAAGTAGTAGAGTCATATTAACTTGTTTAGTATCCAAGGCAGCTTTAACATAGGATATTAAAACGTTAGAAAACCAATAGGAAATTTCAACTGTCTTTCTTCCCAGTCAGCTTATTTACCAAATATTGCTGTGAAAAAAATAACTTTTTATTGATTCTTTGTGGATTTCACATCATGCATCCAGATCCCACTCATCTCCCCGTTCCCTTGATTCTGCCCTCTGTCCTTGCACCCTCCCCCACACAAAAAATAAAAGTAAAAACAAAACAAACAACAATCTTGGCATGGAAGCTGTAGTTAGCCCAGTGAATCACACAGTACACCCTTTAATACACACATCTTTATTTGTAAGTGTCCATTTAAATGAGTCATTGGTCTGGTTCGAGGCCTCGGGCTTTTGCTACACTATCAATACTGGGCCTTCACTGGGACTCCTCTTGGGTATCCTGTTGTTGTCCTGTATCATGGAGATTCTGTGGCTTTCGATCTGCAGGTTCGGCCCCTTCACATGCTCCAGCAGTTCACAGATGAGGTAGGTTACCTTGTAGTTCTGGTTCTGGGACTGAATGGTAGCTGGGTTGGTCAGCCTGCCAGTATTCCCTCATCATCACCACCTGGGTGAGCTCTCCTGCACTGCCCCACTAGCTCACCCAAGGCAGCAGACAGCAAGGAACAGAGCCAGTTCTCTAACTCTCACACCCCCAGGGCCAGCTCTACTGTTTTGCCCAGGCAAGGTACAGGATCAGTTCTCCCAGTCTCCTGAACCTGGAAACCAGCATTTCTGCCCTGCAATATGGGGTGATGGGTGAGGGGAGTATCTCTCCCTCACCCATGCCACTGCAAGACCGACTGTGGGGCTCTCTCTCTCCCACTCTCCCACTCTCAAATGTCCAGGACCGGCTCACTCACACCCCCACCAGCAGGGACAGCTCTAAGTTCTGAAAAAATTTTAAAGAGTTGCTCACAAAACTATCTGGGTCTGACAGGTTGAGGGTTTCAGTCTTTTGTAGGGTAATTTTGAGTAATTCATATTTACACACACACACACACACACACCCATTCTCTTGCCTCCCATCCTTCTGGGAGACAGAGTATTTTATATGACTCAGGCGGGCCTTGAATTCACAATCCTAACCCAGCCTCCTGAGTACTGGGATTTAGATATGTGCCATCACACTGAACTTATATTTTCTAATTTACTAGCTATGCCAACTATTCCCTGATAAACATTATTATCATCATCCCATTGATGCTACTTTCTTTTTGTAGCCCTGATTCTGCTTATAGCACCTTCAAACTATAGCTAAGAAAACTTGTCTGGTCTTAGGTGTACACAAGTAGGTGTGTACATGTGCATATGTGTACTGGGTGCATGTGTGTGCATGTGGAGAATAGAGGGCAATCTAGGTGTTGCTCCTCAGGAGCTGCAAACCTCGACTTTCAGGCAACCTGGAACTCACCAGTTAGGGTAGACTGGCTGGCCAGCAAGTCCTAGAGCAGTGGTTCTCAATGTGAAGGTCACAACCTCTTGGGGTCAAATGACCCTTTCACAGGGGCCACCTAAGACCATTGGAAAACAGATATTTACACTACGACTCGTAACAGCAACAAAATTAGTTATGAATTAGCAATGAAAATAACTTTATGATTGGGGTCACCACAACATGAGGAACATAAAAGCTCACATCATTAAGAAGGTGGGAAACCCACAGCCCTAGAGATTTAGTTGTCTGTCTTTCCACATTGGGATTCCAAGTATGCACTACAGTGCCTGGTTTTTATGTGATGCTAGTAACTGAACTCAGGCCCTCCTATTTTTTTTTAATTTATTTTGGTTTTTCGAGATAGGGTTTCTCTGTGTAGCCCCGAATTCACTATGTAGACCGGGGTGGCCTTGAACTCAGAGATCCACCTGCCTCTGCCTCCCGAGTGCTGGGATTAAAGGCATCCACCACCAGTGCTTGGCTTATAGTCCTCATATTTTTGTGGCAAGCACTTTACTGACTGACCCATCTCCCCAGCACCACATAATTTTTTTCTAGTGAAAGAAAAGGCTTAATTACATTTTCATTACTTTTTCTATATCTTCTTAGGTTTCTCCTGTCATTCTATACCCTGTAAGTTACTTACATATTTAATTTTATTGGATTTTTTTTAGACAATGCACAGATGCCAGTCTATAGCAGATCACTGAACTAAGAATTTTTTTTAGGGTTTCTTGTTTCTTCTGAGCTTATATTTTCTAATTTACTAGCTATGCAACTGTCCCCGAAGAAACATGGCCTGCTAGGTAGCAGATGACGACCTTGGACTTACAATCCTGTGTTTTGGAATTGTACTCACATACCACACCTAGTTTCCATGATGCTGGAGATCTATTCCAGAACTGTACAACCCAGACAAGCATTCTACCAGCTTAACTACTCCCCCAGCCTAGGAAAATGTTTTTTCATTTCTTCTTTAAATTTTTTAAAAAATTTTTATCCTTACTGTGTGGCAGGAGGAGTATGTGCACATCGTGTGCATGCTTAAGTGCAGATGTGCATGGGTTATTTGTGTGTGGAGGTTAGAGAACAACTCCTTTCCACAGTGCGATCATCCAGGGACCAAACTCAGGTGGGTCAGGCCTGCCTGTGCAGCAAGCACCTTTATCCACTGAATCATCTTATGGACCCACATTTCTTAATTCCAGAAACAGATTTCAGTTTTAAGGTTTGCTTTTTAGCTCTTGCATTTGTTATTAACTTAAAATCTCATCGTAGAGTATATAGTTATAACATACCAACTTAAAAACTGTTTCAGGGATCGGGAGGCAGGTCAGCTAGTAGCACACTAACCTGTGTTCCATCCCATTGAAAGTGCCAGGCATAGCGAAAAACACTCATAATCTCAGTACTGGGTGTCAGACACAGGGAAATCTCCAGGGCTTGTTGGACAGTTATCAGCCTATCTAGGATACCAAGAGTAGGTAGACAACGCCCAAGGAATGATACCTAAGGCTGTCCTCTTACAGATGCATGCATGGGAACAAGCGTGCGCGCGCGCGCGCACACACACAAATGTTTTATAGCTTTCTTTATAATAAACAATGTGTTGTCCATATTTGAAAATATTCTATGGGAAACTGAAATGACATCACATTTTCTCTTTACTGTAGCATACTGTATTGTGGAATATTTAACTAACTATGCAAAGATGTATTATATTTGTTTATGCTGTGGAACAGTACTTTAACTGTGTAAAGGTGTGTTACGTTTGTTTATGCTATATTTGTTTAATGATGTAAGGATGTCTCTTTAATTATGTTAAGATATGTAGCATTTGTTTCACCTTGCCTGCCTAAGGCACTTCTTTGCCCTAATAAAAAGCTAAATGGACAAGAGTTAGGCAGGAGAGGGACAGGCAGGGCTAGCAGGCAGACAGAATATAGGAGAAATCTAGGCTCGAGTAGAAGAAAGAATGAAAGAAAAGAAGAAAGAGAATGAGCAAGGCACTGGGGCTAGAAGCCAGGCAGCCATTGTCAGTCAGCCAAACACAGAGGCAGCAGGGAAGTGAGATAGACAGAAAGAAAAGATAAAAAGCCCTGAAACAAAAGGTGGATAAACATTAACAGGATAAGTTAAAAGGGCTAGCCAGAAACGAGTCTAAGCTAGGCTGAGCATTCAAAACTAATAAGTCTCTGTGTCATGATTTGGAAACTGGTTGGTGCCCCCCCCAAAAAGCCTAGTACAATACTATATTTATAAGTCCTGCTATTTTATGATTCAGATTCTCCAAATCTTTACTATTTATGCATTTGATATGCCATGGACTAAAAATGTCTTTCATTACTGCTTATATTTAAAGCACTCCATAACTGTATCTGTTTTTCCTCAATTTCTATAGTTTATACACTGTATATTTTCATGCTCCATCTTTTTCCAAAATTTACATTTTTTACATTTATTTATTTACTGGTGGTGTGTGTACATGTATGCCATGGCACATGTACAGTGGCTAGAGGAAAACTTGGGGCAGTTGGTCCTTTTCTTCCACCATGTGAAAATAGGACATCATGGCAAGTGTGTACACTGAAACAATAGCCCACGTTTCACCTTTTAAAAATAAAGATTTGGGGCTAAGGAAGACTGATTCAGTAGTTAAGAGTACTACTATTCTTCCAAAGGACCTGAGCTTGGTTCCCAGCATCCATATGGTGGCTCTTAACTATCCAATTAGAGGTAGTCTGATACCTTCTTCTGACATCCAGAGATATCAGTCATGAATTGCATACAGACATATGCAAAAAAAAATCACATCTAAACAATAGAATAAGCAGATAGAAGTGAAGATTGTGTTTGCCAGGTGTAATGATGCGCCTATAATGCTGCACTGGAGGCTGAGCAGAGGAGCAATACAACGTACAAGTTTGAACCTTGGCTAATAGTTAAGCTCACATGGTGGACATTGATAGTTTTAATGAGTACATTAGGTCCGGATTTTATGTTTTCTTTAATTTTTCCCTTTCACAATTTTTCCCCTTTTGATGCTTCTACTGTGACATAATATAATTTACAGATCAAGTTTATTATTTATGGAATACCTACTGCTTGTTAAATAAATATGCTTAGAGGAATATACTGGTAAACAAAGCATTAGCAACATGCACATAAAGATGCCGCTCATTTCCCCATCTCATCAACACTGTAAGAGAGACTTAGGTAGGGTAAGAGCGAACCAAGATTTTGTATAAAATATGACATATTAAAATTTAAACATGCCAGATGTGATGGCACATGCCTTAATTCCCAGCACAGGAGGCAAAGGCAGGCAGTTCTCTGTGAGTTTAAGGTCAGTCCTGTCTACTATAGCAGTTCCAGGTCAGCTGGGGCTACATAGAAAAACCCTGTCTCAAAAGTAAATTAATTAATTAATTAAATATTACAAAAAAATCATCCCAATGAAACAATTGGAGAAAGACTACTTCAAAGAGAAATTGAGCACTACACGTACCAACCAAGGAGGAGAGTATGTTCCAGAACTAGGGAAATCAGCAGGGGGGACAGGGTGAAGGAGAACTGCAGGAGACTTGAGAAGGGAAAGAAAATGGTAGTTTTCTGAAGAGACAGCAAGGAGCCAGATTACATACTGTCTTTCCATCAGACACACAAAGAACTTACAATTTTATTCAAATAAGAATAAGAAATTAAGACGATCTAACCAGAAAAATAACTGGATGTGATAGTATTAAAATAAAAATTACCTGGCTCCAAAATGGAGACAGGGAGAGGATCAGAGTAAGATCGAGAAATTGCTGGGGATGCTCACCACTTAACCTGGGATGTTAACAGCAGAGATTTTAACAATAAATAGACAATCCAGGGAGTGGGAGGGCATGGGGTTGGGAATCTACGTGGAATTGTGAACATGTTAAGTGTGAGACAGTTACAAGTAGAATCCTAAATAAAGGTCCAGCAGCTCACAGGCAAACAACTGTTCATGCCTTGCCTGTCACAAACACTATTTTACAGTCACACTTTAAGTAGGTGTTCTGACTAGCAAGACCTTCTAACAATGACATTAGCTCAACAGCATGCAAAGCAGTGCTTTTAACGCGACAGAGGAGGTTTGGGCCTTTACACTTTACTGTGAAAAGCACAAAAAATACACAAGCAATTAAATACAGGTTCTTAGGGCTGGAGAGATGTCTCCGTGGCTAAGAGCACATACTCTTCTTCCTGAGGACCTGAGTTTGAGCCCCAGCTCCCACATTAGGCAACTTATACCTCCAGGGCAATCGGACACTCCGACCTCTGTGGGCACTTGCATTGATATGCATATTCTCCACCCCCCCAATATACACATAATTAATAAAAATAAATTCTAAAAATTAAAATATATGCTCTTAAGTCCTACTATAAGTGAAATCAAAAATGAAAGAACTCAGGCACAGAATAACAACTTGTAGCTAGATAGAGTTCTAAGTTAATGAGGAAAAATAACGAGGCAAGAAGAGGTTTGATCCATGAATACGAAAGAAATTATCTGAAGAAATTATCTTAGCTAGTAATATGTAATTATACAAAGTGTAGGCTACTGACAAACTTTAATGCCTTGTGAATGAAACTGTACCATTAAATGTAGTTTTCATTTAAAGAAACACACACAAAGCAATGCCAAGTGCTAAAATGAGAAGTCTCTAAAGCCTGGCAATAGCACTTAAAGAAGTGAAAGGTGAATGGGCACTAAAGCAGGAGTGACACGTGTGTGTGTGTGTGTGTGTGTGTGTGTGTGTGTGTTAGAATTAGTCCCCAAGCATAGAGGGAAAGAAAGGCACAAGAGCCCCCTACCTCTAACTAAGCAGCTCTTGCTCTTGGAAGCGACAGCTGGCAGGGGAAGGAGAATCAGTTTGTGTTAGGTCCCTGCCAGGCTGCCCACACTCCAGAAGATAGCCCCATATTGGGTTATCAGATAGACAGACAGAAAGAGAGGATATGAAGGAGGAGTTGGAGGAGAGAGGAGGTGGTGACAATGGTCATAATACACTGTATGCATATATGAAATACTCAAAGAATAAACTTTGCAAAATGCACTGACCACATTCCAGTGTAACATGAGGGCTGGCTTGTTGGGGTTTCTGTCCCGCCCAGTACCCCAC
>LOJH01034183.1:5390-17921 GCA_001685095.1 Ellobius talpinus
GAGAGAGAGAGTGCACTAGGGAGGTGGCTCATCCGATAGAAGTGCTTGGCTCTGAGCCTGGCAACCTGAGTTTGATTCCTATGATCCATATGGTGTTGTCCTCTGACCTCCATACATGCAGCTTGGCACACTTGGACACCACACACACAGCAAATGTTAAGAAAGAAGATAACAGGGATAAAAGCATCATGGACTTGATAATAGAGCTGAAACTGGCAGAGAAGCCTGGGAAAGCCCAGACCACAGTCAATAAATCATCTCAGAAGGCTTTCTGCTCTGGGGCCACACAGGACCACACCATTCTCAGTGCCTATCACTTGTCTACTGGCCCCGTGCACTCTGGCAAGATAATCACCTGCATTTCACAGGTGGGGCACAGAGGCCCGGAGCCACTGGGCAAATATGTGGCTCTGAGAGGGGTGCCTGAGGCCTCGGCTTCTTTCCCGCGCCTGTCACTCACAGGCATCCCCAGCCCTGTGCGTGTAAACTGAGTTTTCACTGACAGCATCCAGAGAGTAGCTGTGAGACTGCAGGTCAGCAGTCTCCTTCTCTAGGTCTTTGTTTTGTCATCTGGACAATGGGCAAGTACCCCTTGAGATGGGGTACGTGTTGGGGTCCCCTCTAGTTCTGTCTTCTTACAGTGTGAGCTCTGGGAACAATGGATTCTAAGAAGCCGGAGACAGAAACAGCTTCCCTGGATCCATTGCTCAGACAGTTGCTCTAAACTGCAAGGGGCCCAGCAGTCCAGAAAGAGGCTTGTCATCATGGCCCTGGCCAAGACCCTATCTCCTGGAAGATCTGTCTAGGGATCGGGGTCCAACCAAGGAGGTCTTTTGAGGGTACCTTCTCTTCTGTAGTAGACAAGGCATCTGTCTGACAGGACAACCCACAAGCTAGTTCCTGGGACCCTAGGTTTCTAGGATGTGGGACTGTATGACTTAAAAAATGAGATGGTGTTGGGCAAGCTGAGAGCAGTGACTCTTGTGACCTCCCATCATGCCCAAACAGAGCTTGACATGCTTCAGGTAAAGCATGTCATGGTAGCATCAGGGTCATGTGACCTGTCAGAGTCACAGCCCCATGGAGGAGCTGGTCTTCAAATCCATCCCTGAGACATCAGAGGCACTTGACTTGAAACTGGTTGGTGGCTCAAGAATCTTGAAATGCTGGGGGCTGGAGAGATGGCTCAGACGTTAAGAGCATTGCTTGCTCTTCCAAAGATCCTGAGTTCAATTCCCAGCAACCANCACAGACAGAACATTGTATACATAATAAATAAATAAATATTTTAAAAAAAGAATCTTGAAATGCACACAGGACAGGGAGAAACTATGGTGGGGCTCAGGAGGAGGCAGGCAGTGGGAGCTGACTCTAAGGTCCCTCTCCCTGGACTCTCTATATCAGAAGTGCCATTGTTCTCTTCCCTATAGAAAATCAGGGGTGTGACTTATACTGCCACACCCACCCCTAACTTACTGGATAACCTGGAACAAATCGTGGCTTCTCTGAGCCTCAGGTTTTCCTACCTAGAAACTGGGAATTTTTACCTTTGGTAGTTAGAGAGAGACGAGGACAACGCATGAAAGTCAGCAGCTGACGTCATTGCGTTTCTAGCTGACGTCATTGTGTTTCTAAACCCAGCCAGGCCTGAAGTCTGCTTGGGCTGATGAGTGATAAAACCAACAAACACTCTCTTCTAGCCCATCATGGTAACATCCCTGTAGTTCTAGCTTTTGGGAGGCTGAGGCAGAAGGACCATGAGTTTGAGGCTAGCCTGGCCCGTAAGGTAAGACCCTGTCTTGCTAAGGAGCTAGGGAGAGAGCTCAGTTGGTAAAATGCTTGTTATTCAAGCATGAAGACGTGAGTTCGAGCCCCAGAAACCAGGTAAAAAGGCTAGTGTGATAGTGGATGCTTGTATCTCAGCGCTTGTGAGGCGGAGACAGGCAAAAGGTCCCTGGGGCCAGCCAGTCTAACACAATCCATGAGCTGCAGGCCAGTGAGAGACCATCTCTTCAAAACAAAACAAGCAAGCACACAAAGAAAAAGATGGATGATGCCTGAGGAAAGATGGGTCTCCACACATGTACACAAATACCTACAAATTACTCAAGCCAACCAAATTATTCTAGAAAAAAAAAGCAAACAAATGCATCCCCCTCTTGCTTAAGACAGGGGAGCTGGGCTCTGAGTCTACAATGCACTGTTTTGGATGATTGTTGGCAGTTCCTGTGTCCTTCCATTCAGGGACCCAGGGATATGTGTGCTAGGTGATTAATTAATTCATCTGTTCGGCAAACATTTACTAGCGTGCACCATGTAATAGGTGTTGCGTAGCACAGCAATGTGACTATCAACAAGATACAGTGCGGGCCTCGAAGGACTTGCAATCCAGCCAGGGAAGCAGATAGGAAAACATGCCAGTATAATGAAGGGGACGGAAGCCTGGAGAGAGATTGCCAGATCCTGAGGCAGCCGGAGCAGTGGCCAAGAAGAAAAAGGCCTGGCCAAGTTCTAAGTGGTCACCCTGGGAGAGGATGTGATGAGCAGAGGGGCCAGGGCAGGCAATGAAAACAGGAAACAGGAGGGGGTAGCTGGTGGCTTACAATGACTCAAGGGGTGTACCTGCTCAGTGCTGAGTCCTGGGTGGACCTGCAGATTCCAAGAGGAAGAAGGTATGGGTTCCACCCAAGGTTCCTTATAGTGGGGCATGAGAAAAGTCTGACACTAGAGTATGGTCAGTTCTGAGTGTGAGACAGAGTGTCAAGCTTCCTTATGAAAATCTGTGTAAGCTGGGTCTTCTGAATGAAGTGGGTGAGTGGGAATGGAGGTGCTCCACCCTTCTAGGCAGGGTGCTGGGAGGATTCACAAAGTGCCAGGAGCAGGAACTGTCAGTGTTGTCTTCCAGGTAGAGAGGAATCTCACCTCCTGAGGTCAACTGTGGATCTTTCTCCAAACATTTTCCAAGACAGCTTTATCTAGGTCTAACAGGCATGCCAACTCATACAACCAAAGTTAGCTATGAATGTAGTCCAACACAAAATTATAATTTTATTTAAAACAAAATACTTTTCTGCATTTTCTCCCTGTAATTGAATTGTACAATTCTCAAGCATGAATTTTGTAGATGTCATCTCCTGGGTCCTAGAAGGTGATTCCAGCATGATAAAAGAATGGGGACATTGGACAAGTGAGGGAAGGAAGTCAAGACTGGGTGGATACTGCCGTGGACCCTAGAGCTCATGTCTGGGGGCCCAGAGAGAGTGCCATAGGCTCAGCACTTGCCTTAGAGGGTGAAGGTGCTGGACTCAGGGCCTCCACTGGCTGAAGGCTGTCACCGAGCTAGCTGCTTCTTGTACTGCCAGCTTGCCCACTGGTTAAGACGGGCTCAGATGGACAGAATGCCCTTGGGGATGCATCCAGGATCTATATAGTAACAACCCTTGAGATTCTGAGCAGAAAGTAGGGCAGAGGCCTGGACACATTCTCCAGTGCCTGGCAGCATGTGGACCTAACCTCTCTGCTCTGTTTTCCTCACCTGCAAAATGGGGCTGATGGTGACACTTCCTGCATGGGACTCATCAGGATACGGGATGCTCAGCAGCAGGCTTGGAAACTAACTTTGCAGACAGTAGCTATCATGATTTTATTTTTTCTTGTATGTGTGTAGTGTATTCATGTGTGTGTGTGTTTATGTGTGTGTGTTGTATGCATGTGAGTTTGTATGCATGGGTGGGTATGTGTACCTCTATGTGCATGTATGGAGGCCAGAGATAGACATCAGTTGTCTTCAAGACCTTTCCACCTTAAGATTTATTTAGCCAGGTGGTGGTAGCACATGCCTTTAACTCCAACACTTGGGAAGCAGGAAGCAGAGGCAGGAGGAAATCTGTGAGTTAGAGGACAGCCTGGTCTATAGATCAACTTCCAGGATAGCCAGAGCTACACAGAGAAACCCTGTCTCAAAAAACAAACAAACGAACAAAGAATTTGTTTTTATTTCCTGCATACGGGCATTTTATCTGCATGTATATATGCGCAGTACCTGTGGAGGCCAGAAAAGGGCAACTGGAACTGGAGTTTCAGATGGTTGTAAACCACCATGTGGGTGCTGGGAATTCAACCCAGGTCCTCTGGAAGAACAGTCAGTGCTTTTAACTGCTGAGCCAGCTCTCTTGCTCCTCCATGTAACATGAGGGCTTGCTTGTTTGAGTTTCTGTCCTGCCAGGTTCCCATAGTCGTTAGGTCCCAAGGAAAATCACACAGAGGTCTCCATAAGTTATAAACTGATTGGCCCATTAGCTCAGGCTTCTTATTAACTCTTATAAATTATATTAGCCCATTATTCTAGTATATGTTATCCACATGGCTCAGTACCTTTTCAGCAGGGTAGGTCATATCCTGTTTCTTCAGTGTCTGGACAGGACTAGGGAGGAATGGGCTTCCTCCTTCCCAGAATTCTCCTGNGGCTTCTTATTAACTCTTATAAATTATATTAGCCCATTATTCTAGTATATGTTATCCACATGGCTCAGTACCTTTTCAGCAGGGTAGGTCATATCCTGTTTCTTCAGTGTCTGGACAGGACTAGGGAGGAATGGGCTTCCTCCTTCCCAGAATTCTCCTGTCCTCCTTGACCTGCCTCTACTTCCTGTCTGGTTGTCCCACCTATACTTCCTGCCTGGCCAATCAGCATTTATTTAAAATATAATTGACAGAATACAATTGTCCCGGACCACCTCCACCTTATTTTTTATTTATTTTTTGATACTGTCTCTCACTGAATCTGAAACTGAGTGGCTAGAGTACCTGGTCAACAAGTCACAGAAATTCCCCTGTCTCTTCCTCCTAATACTGATGTCACAGGTCCTTATCACTGTGCTCAGCTTCTTGTGTGAGTGCTAAGGACTCAAGCCCAAGTCTTCAGGCACTGAGCCATCTCCCTAGGTTGTGATCTGATTCTCCAAGGACTGTAAATAGCTCTGAGGTGCTAAGATAGGCAAGGAGAGATGGCAGAACCAGTGAGGGAGGGGGCAGGGCAAGGGTGGGACAGGAATAGCCTCAACTGCTAGCTGGGGGATGAAGGTGAAGGAAGTGTCTGGGGGTTGCTGGGAAGAGGGCCAGACAAATGGAGAGGACGGGTTTGTGGTTGTGCCCTCTTTGCTTACCCACCTCATGTCTCAGCCAGGTGGTTCACTTATCCATCCATTCACACACAGCATCCCATAACTTCTCTGGGCCAAGTGATCTCCTTGGAGGTAGGCCTTGGCCGGCAAAGAGCTCTTGGTTCAAACAGAGAGATGATAGCTGGCAGAAATAATGATACACCGTGTAAAAGTTGAAGCGGGGAGATCTAGGGGGAGCTGGGGGAGCTTGGGCCCATGATGCTGCAGGAAGGCAGGCATTTAAGGTTTGGGCTTGATGAGAAGGACAAAGACAGGTGAGCTGATGAGAGGACAAGGCCAAACTTGGCACAGACGGAGAGGTGGGGTTCACAGGGAGTGCTGAAGGAGGGATGGTGTCAGTGTCTGAGGCTCTGAAATACAGACCTGGCTGTTCAGTCCCTGAAATCACATTTAGATGGGCTTGGCCCCATACAGCCTCATATATACTTTAAAGTCTGATGTTATAGGAAAGACAGCCTGAATAGCCTGTCCTCATCCATTGCCAACTGGGGACACGGGAACAGGCCAAAGTCATGTTGGGTTGGGCCATCAGAGGCAAAAAAAAAAAGAAAAAAAAGCCTCTTCTGTGGGTGGTTTATAGAGAAGCTGCTCCCAGGCAGGCAAGAGACAGGAGAGGTGGGGTATCAATAGGAGTCCAGGAAACTAAACCCAGATACATGCACTGGTCCGTCTCTGTTGCATAATAAAGAGCCACCAGACTTAGTGTCTGAAACTAGCACCAATATCTTCCAGATTCTGTCAATCAGGGATTCTGGTGACCTCACAGGGCATTCTTAGCCTAGGTCAGGTGACTTCACAGAGTATTCTTGGCCTAAGGTCTTATATCAAGCTATGTGACAATTGTGAGAAGGTCCATCCGGGGGAGGACACACCTTAAACCCACCCTGTGAGTGTGGGCAGATCTCAATTCCTCCCAGCTGCTAACCAGAGGTACCAGATCCTGGTCCCATGGCTACTCCACAGGACTGCCAAAGTAGGCAGCTGACTTCTCCTAGAATGAGAATGCTGGAGGGGATAAAGACGAGAGACAGCCCCCTAAAATGGAAGCCACGGGCCTGGCTTGAAAGTAAAGTCAAATCATAGCCTCCACTCAGAAGAGGAGGGAGGGGTCACACAGGGTGCCACTGCATAAGGGCCATCTTAGAGGCTGCCCACCTTAGTGAGATTTCAGACAAAGTCTGAATGTTGTCAGACCCTGTAAAGGGCTCTGGACTGAACTGGTCCTTTAAATTCAACCAGCGTCAGAGCTAAGGGAACTGGACTGGCACACTCCTCCTGCCTGTCACAGCGTTCCCTAGACGATCTTCGCCACCCGTACTTCAGATGTGTGGAGTGGGCAGGGAAAGTCCAGAAGGGATGGGCTCTGAAGGTCACCAACATCAACACTTAGATGTGACACACAGGGAAGGTGGGAAAACATATGAAACCAGCAAAAGACTCAACAAGAGTAATGGTGTCTCCCCAAACAAAGAGATTCAGAAGTAGTTACTTGCATCAAGAATACGTGTGTGCTGGGGGTGGAGTGGGAAGATGGTTCAGTCAGGAAAGAGCCTGCCATTCGGCTATGAGGACTTGAGTTGGGGTGCCCAGCACCCACACCAAACCCAGTCATGGTGGCGCACATCTTTAACCCCAATGCTGTAATGGGGGAGTGGGAAGGAGGAGATAGGCAGATCTCCAGAGCCCAAAGGTCACCCAGCCTGGCTGAATCAATCAGCTCCCAGTTCAGTGAGAAAATCTGTCTCAAAAAGTAAGGTAGAGCATGACCAAGGAAGACAGGCACCCACTACTGACCTCTGCCCTCCATATACACATCACACACATGGACGAGTGCTGTGGGACAACGGTCTGTATCCTGTCGATTGTATTTTAATAAAATGCTGATTGGCCAGTAGCCAGGTAGGAAGTAGAGGCAGGACAACCAGGCAGGAAGTAGAGGTGGGCCAAGGAGAACAGGAGAATTCTGGGAAGAGGAAAGAGTCAGTCTGCAGCCATTACCAGACTCAGAGGAAGCAAGATGTGACTGCCTCACTGAATAAGGTACCAAGCCACGTGATAAACATAGACAAGAATAATGGGCTAATATAAGATGTAAGAATTAGTTAATAAGAAAAGCCTGAGCTACTAGGCCAACCAGTTTATAATTAATGTAGATCTCTGTGTGTTCCTTTGGGACTGAATGACTGAAGGATTGGGTGGGACAGAAACTTCTGTCAACAGTCTTTCTTTCTGTACAACCCAGGACCACCTGCCCAGAGGTGGCTCCACCTACAATGGGCTTGGTTCTCCCAAGTCAATTGTCAAACAAGAAATTCCTTTTTAGATGCCCACAGGCCCATCTGATGGAGGCAATTCCTCAATTGTGGCTCCCTCTTCCCAGGGAGCTCTAGCTTGTGTCAAGCTGACAAAAAACCAACCAGCACAAATCTCAGATTTCCTCCCACGGGTAAATCTGAGAAAGCAGCCACCAAGATGTCCATTATGGTTCAGTGGCACACAGTTTAGAGAGCTGATAGGAACAGATGTCTCCAAGACATTCTGAAAAGAACTAGGGGGTTGTGGGGGAGAGGCTGGAGAAATGGCACATCAGTTAAGAGCATTTGTTCTTGCAGTGAACCGTGTGGCTCACAACCACCGGTAACTGCAGCTCCCAGGGATCTGACGCTTCTTCTGGCCTCCAAGGGTGTGTGTGGTGTATGTATGTGGTGTGGTGTGTTTTAAAAAGAGAAAAGAGGGCCTGCAGAGATGGCTCAGTGATTAAGAGTGATCTGCTCTTGTAGAAGTGATCTACTCTTGTAGAAGATGCAGGTTCAATTCCCAGCACCTACACATACAACTGTCTGTAACTCCAGTCTTAGGCCCTCTTCTGGCCTCTTCAAGCACTTCATGAATGTGGTGCACAAACACACATGTAGGCAAAACACTCATACATATAAAAATAAATCTTTAAGCAATTCTGAAAAGGAGTCAAGGTGCAAAATCTTGGCTGTATTGGTAAGGAATTGTTTGTGTGTTTCTGCTTGCAAAGCTGTTGATTGTCAGGTCAGAATAAACAAGTAATTATTAGGTGAAAGGGGACTGAGAGCCTGGGTCGGAAGGGAAGGCTACTCAATCTTACACCTCAGTAGTAACTATTACATGTGTATGTGTGTGTGTTACTTCTGTAATTGTCTTAGGCTAGTTTTCAAGGAGAAGAGAGTGACTCTGGAAATTCGGGTTCCCAGAAGCCACATGTACTCTCTTCATCGCCCAAGTGTACCACCCTGAGCACCCAGCAAAGGCTGTTTCCGGCCCAGAATCATCACTGGGGAAGCTGGTTTGGCTTTGAGGGACATTGCACCCTAATTTGTTTCTGTTTTGAGGTCCATTCTCCTTCCATCAGCAATCTCAGTATGGACATAACAAAGTCCGTGTTTGCAGCTGGCATCCTGCCTGTGTTTTCTTAGAGTCTCCATTCGTCTGTTTGGTATCTATTCATCTAGGAGCCAAGCTAACAGCTGAGGTGGTTGACATCCGCTCTGGATCCATGCCATACTCTCACCACCACCTTTAGCTGACTGCAAACCCAAGGCCTTCAGTCAGTGCATGGCCAGCTAGGACAGACAACAGGAGTCAGCGCTGTGGCCACAGCTCCTGTGACTATTCTCATGAGTGGAGTTGTTGCCCTGCCTAGCCTTCCCCACAAATTACCTTTGAGCCAGGAAGGTTTCAGGCCACCTCTTGTGCCCCAGCCCAAGCCCTTCTCTGACTGCGCTACACTGCAAAGGCTGTGGCTTGTGTGCTGCTGACCCTGTACAATGTGTTGTGCTTGCCTCATGCCAGCTGCCTGTCACCAGTGGGGTTTATTTTCTTGCCCATGCCCTGACCATGCCCTGCAGTGCAGAAGACTTTGAAATCACCTCTGGTGTTGGCTCAGAAACCAGGCAAGAACAACCTTCTTCCTAGGAGATCACATCCAGTAGAAAAAGCAGAGTCATGTAGGGTTAGACCTGCATACAACTGCTCAGGCTCAGTGTGCCGGATCTGAGTGCAGGCTGCAGAGAGGCGCGTGCCAAGCCTAGTACCTGCCGGCTTCCCTGCCCTCCTCACACAGGCACAGCACGGTCCCATTGTTCTTAGCTCCCTTCCTGCTGCCCCACCCTTTTGGGAGAGTGTATGCTGGTCTGGGTGTCTCCCGCTCACCCTTAGCTTGTGGATTCCATCTTATTTCCACAGTTACTCCAAATCTCAAACCCATAAGTCACTCAGTAATTCAGCATTGAGCAGTGGAAGGAATGAAAGAAAGAAGCAAGGAACCTGAACCAGGCTCCAAATGAAGAATTTCCTTGCCAAGGCCCCCAGGCCCTGTAAGTGATAAGGATAAATAGGGGCACAACTTTCCCTCCCTCTCCAGGAGATCCAGCACCAGTGGAGGTTCCACCTGGGTTGGGAGTGATCTCTCTGCCTACTCTCTGTCCTCAGTCTCAGCGGGGACCCCAAGAGTCCTCCCTAGATCCCGGAGAGTGTGTTTCACACCGAAGTAGGAGGCAGCCACCACCACCCCAACATTCCTGCCACCACCCGGGGGGGGACCCAGCCAGTGGCTTCATCCCTACCTCCTCCAGGGCTGCTGCATCCACAGACCACGACAATCCACAGCCCACTTCAATTAGCCCACAGCCTACACACCAATTATTGTGTCAATCACAGCACCAGCAAAGCTGAAGAGGTTTGAAGGAGAGAGGGAGAGGGAGGGCCAGGCTGAGGCAGCCTGCCCACCAGCGCTGGATGAAACTGGTAAGGACCAGAGAAAACAGACTGAGACCCCTTTCCTTCCCTCTAGCTTGCTTGAGAGCTCAGGCTGCCCCTTCCCCGTTATTCTGGACTCTTTCCAGCAAAGGAACCAGAGGGCCTCCCACCTAATCCCAGGGTATGCCTTGCTCAATTTATATGGGTGCCTCAGTATACTCAGTGCGCTGGAGTATACATTCTGAGTAGAAGGGGCTAGTAAGCCCCTAATACTCAGAAAATGAATTGTGTTATAAATAAAAGCACATCTGTTTCAATGGGAGTCAAAATAACACCCAGAAGACAACTGCAAGGAGACAGATGTCCAGAGGACTAGAGGACCAGAGCAGTAAAGGCTCTGACGTCACTGTCTCTGTGTCCAGTCCCCAGACTGAAAAGCAGGCACCCAGCAGGAGACTGGTTTGGTTCACCCAGGAGCATACAGACTGCTTGTTTTGACGAGATCGTTGAGGATTGTCTTCTCTACAAGACCACAAAAAACGTGAGGGGAGCACGCAAGAGGAACGGAATGTGGAGCTAAGTGAGGGCCGGAGGGAGGTGAAGCAGTTCCAGGCCCTGTCCTTGATATGTGTCCTGCCCCACAGAGCAGACAGCATCCTTTCCCTTTTCACTCTGGCTATCTGTCCCCGCATGCAGTATAGACTCCCCTTAGATTGGTCTCCTCGACCTTCTTTTGTCTGGTGCTTTTGGGGAGCCCTTCCCCTCTTGACTTTCCAGCCCTGGAAGGGCAAAAATCACCATGCTGTCCCAGCCATTCAGGAGTTGGACAGTCAGAGTACTCTATCAGCTTAGCCACAGCAAGTGGTCCAAGCAAGGTCATATAACCCTAGCAATCCAATCTGAGGTTGCCATAGAGACCCTGGAGAGGGACAATTAGGAGAACTGGTACTTTAACCAACAGTTTAAATCTTCTCAAACCAGTTGAAGTTGGGTTTCTGTCTACTGTAACCAAGTATTCTTTCCAAACTTCCCTCACTGGCCACCTAGTTACAAAAATTAATAATTAATTAAGATGTAATGTAGATACTCTTAGAAACACTAGGGTACAGAAGGCTGGAGAGTGGCAGTCGTTTAAGGACACACCTGTTCTTGCAGAGGACCTGAGATAGGTTCCCAGCATCCCTGGTAGGTGACTCACAATTGCCTGTAACTCCAACTCCAGGAGATCCAGTGCCCTCTACTGTCCTTTGGGTACCCGCACCCACATGTGCACATCTACACACATACACAAAATAAATCAGCCAGGCATGGTGTCATACGCCTTTAATCCCAGCACTCAGGAGGCAGAAGCAGGCTGATCTCTGTGAGTTCAAGGCCAGCCTGATCCACATAGTGAGTTCCAGGTCATCCAGGACTTCATAGTGAGATCCTGTCTCAAAAATAATAATATTAATAATAGAATAAAATAAATAACTTTTTGAAAACACATTAAATGAAACACAGGTACAAAGGCAGTGTCTACCCCTTTCTGGTCACTTGTGCTCTGTTATGTCTGCAATGACAAGTGTCACTTTCACAATGAGAAAGAGAACAGCATTTGCTCTAAAATGAACAATTCGTCCTAATGTTAGGCTGTAATAATGGGTGGCAGGAGTCAGAGCCGGAAGTTCTTCTGAGTCTATGTCTACAAGGCCCAAGGCAGGCAGATGGCATCCGTAGCCCTGGAGGGCAGAAGAGCTGACACCATAGTGACGTGGACTGGCAGGTCCCAGGAGCTTCTGGGCTGGCGAGAACAGTGCCCATCTCCCTAGTGATGGTCTCCAGGGTGTAGCAAGCTGTGGAGATGAACCTGTCAAGAGGTGTGTATTTCACTTGATGTGTGCTAATTCGGGTTAGCTCTCGACACTGATCAGGGGCCTGCGAGCATTTATAAAAAGGAAGGGTAGTTTCAGCTCCCAGTGAAAAGGGCTGTGGTCAATAATCACAGACTGTTGTCTTCAGATATCCAGTGAGGCAGGGCCTAGCCAGGGTGAGGCAGGAAGAATGGAGAGAGCCTATCCTCCACACTTTCCTTCATCAGCACTTAAGTGACTTCCCCTGAGACTCCATCTCTTAAAGGTCCAAATTTCCCACCTTAGTTGTCAACTTGGCTACATCCCGGAATGAAGCAAAACCCAAAAATGGAGGGCAAACCTATGAGAGGCCTGTGCTTAATCTGAAAAGGGAAGATTTACTTCTAAGCCAGATCTTTTGAGCTGGGGAAAGCCACCTCTAACCTGGGCCACACCTTCTGCTGGAAACCTAAGGACATGGAAGAAGGAAGCTTTTGCTCTTCGTCTGCTTGCTCTCATGCTCACTCTTACTGGCAAGTCCGTTCCTTCACTGGCATTAGAGCCGACTCCTTCAGGATTCCAAGGTATTCTGAAGACCAGCTGAGACATCCAGCCTCACAGACTGAACACCACTGGATTCTTGGACTTTCCGTTCATAGGTAGTCATTGCCGGATTGGCTAGAGCAGCTTGTAAATCATTCTAATTAATCTCCTTCAGATAGATAGATAGACAAATAGATAGATAGATAGACAGACAGATAGATGATTGATAGATAGATGATAGATAG
>LOJH01034185.1:0-16094 GCA_001685095.1 Ellobius talpinus
ATCTATCTATCATCTATCTCTGGCAACTGGAGCTCACTGTTTAACTGATTGTGGTGCCCCTCCCAATGAACACGGGATTATCCCCATGGTTGGCTCCACCCCCTCAAGCAAATATTTGCTTTCTTTTTATCTGGGAGTTTTTCTCTTTCACTTTGGCTTCTAGAATATTTGGTTACCATCTTAGCCTGTGTTTCTGCCTTTGATGGGATCATGTGGTACACTTGGCTATTGTCTGAGCCATCCAGCTCTTTCTGGACAGGAGTGGAGTAAATCTAAAGCAATCAATGACCAACTCTTCTGAGAAAGTCCACTGGCTTCTTGGACTTTCTCCTTTTTCCTATTGTCTCTCCAGCAGCATGAGTCGTGAGACACTCCTCAGCATTGTGCTCAGATCCTTGATCTGCCACTTGAAGCTTTGAGAGTGCCAGACAAATCA
The DNA here is from genome assembly GCA_001685095.1 of Ellobius talpinus. Lineage (NCBI taxonomy): Eukaryota > Metazoa > Chordata > Mammalia > Rodentia > Cricetidae > Ellobius > Ellobius talpinus. The sequence continues at coordinate 437 of LOJH01034185.1, forward strand.
CCCAGAACAGTGAAGCTAACACTGCAGCTCACTTGGCTAGTATGGGAAGGCTAGCTGGGCCAGTCTCATCACTCAGAACCATCAGTTCATGGCCCATCACAAGTGTTGTCCTGGAGAGCCTCTGGAGAGGAGCTGACTCTGTCTGGAGCATTCTGTAACTAAGCTCCTCAGATGTTAGAGATGCCTTCTGGTAAGTTAGGTCAGGGCTTCAGCCTGCAGCTCTCACACTTCACAGGATGCTCTCAGACACAAAGTTCACACTTTTAGTTGACTGAGGTTGAGCTGATCTGTGGCCAGGATCCTCCAATAGATTCAGAACAGAGGAGCCTGGGCTAGTGCCTGTGTCCTCATGCCCACCCTGAGTTCCCCAGCAGCTGGATTCTAAGCTGGGCTCTAGAATTGTTAGTCATTATCTGTACGATATTGGGTCTCCATATTTAGCCCAGATGGACCTCTGGCAGCCTCCCTAGTGTTAGGATTATAGGCCATGCACCACCACATTCAGCAAGAACTGTGTAGTACTCTTGCTCATTGCTAACTCATCCAGAAGAGCCCACCAAGCACAGACAGCAGGAAAGAACCCAAAACACGAGAAAGTGGAAGGTGAGACTTCAGTAGAGTGAGAGGCCTCCTCTGCCTCCTCATCCTGGGAATGTCCCTCTCCCCTCTAGAGCTCCCACTAGCCCACATTCTTTCCTTTGAACTCCAAAATGCAGAGTGACTTTCCTGAGTTTTTAAAGATTTCATTCATTTTTACACTGGTGTGCACACATACACCTGTGCCACAGTGCACACATGGAGGCGAGAGGGCGACTTCTACCTTGTCGAGGCGGGCTCTCTCTTGTCTCTACAGCTGCACTGTGTACTTTAGGCTTAGATGTCCTAGTGAGTTTTCAAGTGTCTCTCCTGCCATTGCCACCCATCTCACTGCAGCGTTACAATGCATTCCACCCTATGTGGCTTTTTATGGGGTTCTGAACTTAGGCCAGGCTGTACAGTAAGATTCCGCCCATTGAACCATTTCCCAGGTCTAGCACATTACTTTGCACCAGCGACTGAGAGTCACCTTCTGAGGGACTTTTGCTTGTTTTCTCTGTGTGGTCTGTGGGGTGATCAGAGAGGGTGGGCCCACCATACTACTAAGTGGCCTGTGCCTGTGGGAAACCTTATAGCCTGTGTGTGAGGGAGCAAGGGTCTAGCAGCCCTGTGAGAACTCGGATCCATTCTATTTATCTCTTTCCTGGTACTGCAAGAGCCTTGCATCATCTTGCTGAACTAAGCTTAAATCCTGTGTGGGTTGGGCTGGACATGTATGTACATGTATGTGGGTGCACATGTGTGCTGTAGACCTGTGAACTGAATCTGAGTGTGATGGACATGCTTCAACGGGGGTTATGCCATGGGCACAGGCTCCCTATTCCTCAGCTAGATGCCTGTACTTCCCTAAGATGGCCCACAGCAGCCCCTGGATCTTTGGATGGGTTGGAGGAGTGTGACGGTTCAGCCAGAGCACCCCACCGCCTCCTAGTCTGAGTACACCACCTAGCTTACTAGCCAAGAGCTTGAAGTAGTGCCAACACCCAGGGGCTCCATCTCCTACAGAGCCCCGCCAGGCCTCTCTTATTCCAGACAGAACACTGAAGATAGTGCTGTGCCTCTCATACCTTGAGGGCAGCAAGGAGCTGCTGGAGTCTTAGAACCTAGGATCTACAAGGGAGTGTCCCTGCCAGTGGAGCTGCTGGAGTCTTAGAACCTAGGATCTACAAGGGAGTGTCCCTGCCAGTGGCACCGGCTTAGTTCCTGCTCTGTGTGGGCAAGAAAGAGCTCTCATCTATCGCTGTAGAGAGCACACTTCTAGATGGGGAAAATGTAGCCAAGGAAGGTCAGCAGGGAGACATGAGTTTGAGCTGGCTGTGTTCATCAGGGATGGTGCTCTCAGGGGAGCCTGACTGTATGGGAGCACCTGACTTACGACGGATGATTCTGGCCAGAGAAGGCATGTGAAAGGCCACTAAAGGTCTAAGGACAGTGGGGCTTTGACCCTCCCAGGACTGAACTGGCAAAGCCTGCTTGGCCCTCTAGGCCTTCCTCCTTCTCTTGTGCAACTGCCTTTGTTATGGGGAAAGTCAAGGAGCCTGCTACTTTGCAAATCTCCCATGACATCTGGGCTGCCCCCTGATTGTGGCCTGGGATCCCAGGGCACACCAGAGTGAGGTGTGTGGGCAGCACAGACAAGCACTCCATCACTGTGAATACATATGCTCACACATGTGTACCCAGCCTTCCTCCACATTGGCTTCCAGGTCCTCTCCCACCTGCAGCCTGGCCCTCAGATACTTTGGGGCTGCAACCCTGCTCCCAGTATCCCTTTCAGGATATTCCCTTATCTTCTCACAGGGGCAGAGGGATCTTCCTGTCAGTGGCCTCCTGTTGTTTAGAGTGACGGCATCTTTTTCTCTGAAGACAGCTTATTTCCCAGCAAGAGAACAGGCCTGTTCCAAGGTCTATTATCTTGGTCTGCACACTGCCTTTTTGTCGCTGTGATGACCACTCTTGACGACAGCACCAAGATGCAAATGCTTCACTTATCATCATCATCATTTGATTTGATATTTGGTTTGATTTGATTTTACATCTTGCAGACGGGGGAACCACAATCCAGAGAGGGAGGGACACTTGTTGAGGTTATACTATGCTTGGGTTAGCGGGAAGGAGCCATCAGCCTCTGGGGCTTAGGAAATGAACTTAGTTTGGAGCCCAGGGGATGGGGCAGGCTGGGACCAGTCATGTGGGGACTCATCTTCCTCTGCTGGTGCTAGGCTCTCTCGGCCTGCACGGCAGGCTCAGGGCACACAAATCAAAGCCTTGGCATTTGGAACTGAAGCAGTCTGGCCTTAGCTCCTCTCCTGCTCCGATCCTGTAGGGCAGGGCTTCCTCCAGACTGGGTGGGCTTCTCCAAAGAGAACTAGGAGGTGGCATGGGGAAAGGGAGACCTAGGGAGTCCTGCTGTGCCTGCCTGAGGTGCCCCTGGCTCTTGGCTCCACACTCTTAACTTTTCTCTACAGCGCTCACTGGCCCAGAGCCCTGGCTTTGCCTTCCCCTCAGCTTGATGCCACCAGAAAAGAGCAGGGGCATTGGTACATGTGAACAAGAAGAAGAAGGAGAGAAGGAGTAATCCTGTTGGCAGGGAGGGGTTTCCCAGGCCAGTCAAGGACCCATTGCCTTCTCCTGGTCCTGCCCAAGCTCTAGGATGGACTGAGGCTGGGGATGGGGAGAGCTCCCCGGGTGTTGCCCTTCCTCTAAGCTGCCCTCCCTCTGAGGATCCATCCATCCTTAGTCCCTTGGGAGTGGTGTCTGGACCTGCATGGTTGGAGTCAAAGACAATTGATTTGTTAATCTTGGGGTCTGGATCTCTCTTAATGGGCTGAGAAATCATGGTAATTGTTCCCTGTGGCAGTAATGAGCAGGAGCAAGGCTGTGCCCAAACTCAAGAGAGACTAGGAGCAGAGCTGATGTGTAGCTAGGAGCCTCCTTGTGTCCAGTCCTTCATCCTCCCAGGAACCCTTGGGCTAAACGGATAGTCCAACGGTACACATTGCTTGGGTGAGGATGCAGAGATGTGGTGACTGGCTCCTAGCTGGGCAGTGACCCAGTCAGCCTTGTGCAAGACACTTGAGCAAGATCTCCAGATTGAGTTCTGGTCCTGTCACTCAGAGCTCTCTGAGACAGTGTCATTTCCCCTCCTGGCAACATCAGTTTCCTCGTCTGCCACCTCCCAGACTCCTGCACTCTGTGGCACAGGAACTGCCTGGTGGCAGGGTCTGCTCCTGGAGTCCGGCTTACTACAACTCTCATGAATAGCAGGAGCTGCCGAAGCAGGGTGAATTTTCCAGGTAAGAGTGCTTCTCTCCTCAGGGGCTGGCCCCCGTGCACACCACTGCAGCCCTGGGCTGGTGCAGTGGCTGAGCAGGTGTGGGTGGGTGTGGGGGCCTCCTTCCTTCTCATTTCCTCTACCCAGTTCTGCCCAGAACTGTGCTGTATACAGGACTCCAGTGGAGGAGATGGGGTCGTGGGGACCTGACTGTGCCTTGGGTGGGTCCATGGAATACTGAGACAGGATTTGGAGATTTGGAGCTGTAGAAGTCTGAGTTTGAGTTCTGAATGTCACAAGACATTCTTCTTTCCTAAGCCTGGACTCCTTTGTTTGTTTGTTTGTTTTGTTTGTTTTTGATTTTGTTTTTTGAGACAAGGTTTCTCTGTGTAACAGCCCTAGTTGTCCTGGAACTTGCTCTGTAGACCAGGCTRGCCTTGAACTCACAGAGATCCACCTGCCTCTACCTCCCGAGTGTTGGGATTAAAGAATTGTGCCACCACCACCAGGTCTCTAGGCCCGAACTTCTTACTCGGGGCAATGTCTAACTGTGAATTCTGGTAGCTGAGTATTTAAAGGCTGTTCTGTGCTGGATGGTGTAGCACAGGTCTTTAATCCAAGCAGAGGCAGGTGACCTCTGTGAGTTCAAGACCAGCCTTTTCCACATAGTGCATCTCATGTGAGTCCCAGGCCAGTAAGAGCCTGTCTCAAAAAACAAGCAAACAAAACAAAACCAAAAACCTGTTCTTTGTCAAATTCTGAAGAGTACAGAGGGTCCCTGGGGAGGGGCTGGATGGGGTTCTCAGAGCTCCGCAGGCACCTTGGCAGGAACAAGCAAGAAGGGTGCCAAAACACAATGCAACCTGAAGTTGACCCCGCTGAGCAAACTGACTCCAAGTCCAGGCCTGACTTGTGAAGGGGAGGAGAAGCAGTGAATGGGTGGGTCTGGGGAGTGGGGCTAAACCTTTCTTGGAGGTTCTGTTGACACTGGACTCTGCTAACCTGGATCCAGGGAAGGCAGACAGAAGCCCTGTGGTCAGTACTGGCCTCCTGAAGGTATATGGAATTCATACAACTCAGAGACTATTCTCCATCCTGCAGTATCAAATGAGATGAAAAGTGAAAGGGCCTTTGCAAGCTATGAAGTGCTGCACTTTCTTCTTTGTGAGATAGTCGTACTGTGTTTCCCGGGCTAGCTTTAAACTTGACTCAGCCTTCCCAGCGCTGGGATTACAGGCATGTTCCAAGATGCACCTTCAATGGGGCATCTGCTCATGTGTGCAAGGTAAAGGTGTAAATGTGTAGTTTGTGAGCATGTGTGGAACATGTGTGTCTGTACACAGTCACCAGGCCTGCCAGTGGGAGTTTTTCTACACTGCTGAGACTCATTTGGCTGGGGATGAGGTGCATGTAGCAAAGCATGCATGAAGCCCTGGACTAGAGCTTTAGCCTCACATGATACACATAGTGGTAAACATTCAACATCCCACAACTCAGGATGTAGAAGCACAGGGTCACATATTCAAAGTTATCCTCAACTGTGTAAGGAGTTCGAGGCCAGCCTAGAGAAATGAGATGCTATATTTTTTTTCTTTTTTGACATTTCCTATTTGTTAATTTCCTAGGAAGGGGGCAGAGACCACAGACTAGAAAGTAGCACTAGCTGCTCTCTCTAGCTTGTCCCCTTGCCTCATTCTTAGACTGCTTCTACAGACTCCCCTGGGAGCTCCCTGCAGGTCATCTGCAGGGCTGGCAATCTGTCTGACTCCTCTGTAAGGTCCACCAGCCGCCACCTTCCCTCTGAAGCTCAGAGCTGACTGGGATCCTCAATTGTCCCATTGAATCTTTGTGATGTCCAATGTCTTCTGGAGGTGCTACTAGTATCCCATTTTACAGACAAGAAGATGGAGGTCTATGAGGGAAAATGCCTGTCTCAGGATTTGGGGAATCCAGCTGGCTAGCAGTAATACTGGATTTCAACTCCAAACTCAAAAATTTAGTTTCATTGTTGCAGTCTATGTTGGCCGAGTGAACAACAGAATGAAAGAGGAAATGACTCCTTTGACTCAAAGCTGGAAGTGTGGGACTGGGGAGATGGCTCAGTGCTTAAAGCATTTGCCAGACAAGTGTGAGAATGGGAATTCAGATCTCTAGTACCCAAGTGAGTGAAGTAGCCCCCTTGTAATTCCGGAGCTCAAAGACTACAGCAGTGCCAGGCCGGCTGGCCAGGGTAGCTGTACTAATGAGGCCTGGGCCCAGTGGAGCCCATGTCAGTGAATAAAGTGGAGAGCAACCGAGGAAGATTCCAGATGCCAAATCTCAGGCTTCTGCGTGTTTGTGCAACACACAGTCATGTGTCCCCACACATGTGAACACACATACACAAGTATCATACATATATACACATGATAAAATTAGAAAGTGCCTGTTAGTTTATTGAGTACCCAAGAGACGGCAAGTGTCTTCATGAAGTGTGCGCAGCCAGGATGAGCTGGATCTTACAGAAACTGAAGCACCTTTCTGACTTCGACAGGGTGGCCATGGTGCAAAACCAGCCTGGCTCCATAGTGAGCTCAAGACCAGCCTAGACTATCGAGTAAGTCCTTGTCTCAAAAACAAAGCAAAAATGTCACTCGGATGAGTAAATTAATCAAGCTAAGGATAGAGGCACACATCTGTAATTCCAGCCCTTAGGAGGTGGAGGGAAGATCAGCCCTGTTTACAGAATTCACATTCAGTTTGAATGACCTTGTTCAGACCTAGGGTCTGGGCTGAGTTTTCTTGTGTCTCTGGAGGAGGAAGTAATTGACAGTCTGTGACAGGCTCCCATTTGGGCAAAGGGCCTGGGGCCAGTCACAACTCTTGTGGAACTAAGTCCATAGGGTGTGTCTGCATGACAGGCCCCCTCAGCGCCCCATCCCTGGGCCATTTCCCCATTTGTCTCTGAAGCAGGTTTCTATTTCAGTCTGGGTGGACCTGGCAGCCCAGAATCCGACTCTTCTGTTCTGACTGTTGGTGTCTAGTTAGGGCCAGAACCCTGACCTGGGCATGTGGGCATGACATGTTTACTTGCTTTCCCTGCTCAGTGCTGGATCTGATGGTAATAGCTATGTAGGAGGCAGGCCCTGTGCCAGGCACGTGTTGGTCTGTGGATATGGCCCAGACTACATCAGTGGCCTTTGTGCCCAGCCATGTGATGGGTACCAGAGCCCCAGGAACTAAGAGACCCACTGTCCGCTTAAACACACATAGGCTGGGAACAAGGGTAAGAAGTCTGCAGAGCAGACTGGTGAGACTGCTCAGTGGGTAAAGACACTTCCTGCAGATCCTCACCTGAGTCCAATCCCTGGGACCCAAGAGGAGCGATGGCAGAAAGACAACCAGCTCCTGAAACTTGTCCTTTGTCTTCCAAATATATGCTGTGGCAAGTGTACATACACACACACCACACACACCACACACACATACATACACATATACACACACGAATATACACACATACATACACATGTATGAACACATGCATATGCACATACACACATATACAAACATTTACACACATATACACACAAATATACATATGTACGTACGCACATACACACATATACACACATGAACACATGCATGCATGCATGTGCACTCGCGTGCATGTGAACACATGCATACCCGTAGATAATAAATAAATAAGCGTAACGAACAACAAAGTCTGCAGCAGCTGAGCCAGGCATCCGATGACAGCACTGGTTCCCACGGCCTGGGATAGTGTGGGACTTTTCTGTGACACTGAAAGTAGCTTTTAATCCAGAGTGAGGGAAATACTGTCTCTGTCACATCAGAGACATAGGAGTCCTGGGGTCCTGAGTGCCTTGTGCCTCCTAACTGCAGATGGCAGAGGTGCTAAGGGGCATTGGGGTCCAGGGGAAAGAGAAACAGCTGGGTTGGAATCCAGCATCTGCCAGTCATGTGGTTCTCATACACATTATTACAACCCTTAGGATCTTAGTTTCTTCATCTGTAAAATGGGCTCCTAGGGCAGGCAAAATGAGAACATGTATTTAACATGACTTGCAGGTTTTTAGGAAGGGCATCCTGGAGGAGGATTGTCTCTGGGCAGAGCTGAAATCTGAGGCAAAACACGAGACTCCTAAGATACCAAAACCTAGGGCCAGTCTCACTGCCTGCTGTGTTATGTTTGGATCTTAAATGTTCAGACTCAAAAATCCCCCTGCCTCTGCCTCCCCAGTGCTAGGATTAAAGGTGTGCACCATCAGTGCCAGCTTAAAATTTATTACTTTATGTGTATAAGTGGTTTTGCCCGCATGTATGTCTACAACTTATGTGCAGTACATGCAGAAGTCAAAAGAAGGCACTGGATCCTGAAACTGGAGTTACAGATGGTTGTGAGCCATCATGTGGGTGCGGGAATTGAACCAGGTCCTCTAGAACAACCAGTACTCTTAACCCCTGAGCTATTTCTCTAGCCTAAGGTTTGCAAATATATATATATTATATATATAATATACTATATATTTGGTACATAAATGTATATATTTACTATATATATAGTGTGTGTGTGTTACTGTGTGTGTGCAGGTACCTGAGGAGACAGAAGATAGCACTGAATCCTTCAGAGCTAAGGTTATGGGCAAGTTGTGATCACCCTGATGAGGGGCCTAAACCTGGGCCCTCTGTAAGAACAGCAAGCAGTCGTGGGTAGTGAGCCCTCACTCCGGTCCCTCGCTGTGTTTTGAGACTGCATCTCACAAGTGTATCTCAGGCCATCATCAAGCTGTGTCAGTTCTTGTGCCTCAGCATCTCAAGTGCCGCTACTACGGAGAGTTGCCACTGTGCCCGGTTTGTGAAGCTATTTTCACTTTTCTTGGTGTGCACCTGGAGTGGAACTCGTGCTTTATATGACAATTTTAGGTTAATTTTTGAGGAACTGTTTAATTACATTCCTAAGAAGCATCACTGGGTTTCCTGGCAATTGACGTGAAAAAGGAGAAGCAGCCTCCAAGAAGAGGATCGTGATGGGTCCTTAGAGAAGCTAACCTTTCAGGGGTGAGAGTCCCAGAAGGACCATTGTATCATAAAAATAGGTTTCCTATGCCCCCACACACTCCAAGGTTCTGATGCAAAGAGAATCAAGAACTGTGAGGCCTGTTTTTACCACATGTGTATAGCTACCATGTTAGCCTGCTCCACTCTCATGGATGCTGGCCAAAGACATAAAGCTGGTAGTTAAGGAACTTAGTTCCTCACAGCACCAGTGATGAGCAGAATATCAGCCCTTGGATCAGCTTTTGAGCTGCCACAGACTGATGGAGAGCTGTCCCCAGGCGCGGGTGTGCTGGTCAGGTGAACCAATGGAGACTGTCCCAGGCGCGGGTGTGCTGGTCAGGGCTGGCATCCTTTCCTCCCTTCGTTTGTTTTGTTGTGAATTTGTTTAAAGCTATACACAAAAAAACTTATGTCATTAATTTTTTGTTTTTGTCTTGTTTTGAGACAGGGTCTCACAGTGTAAGCTCAGCTGGTTAAAATTTGTTACACAGATCAGGTTAGCGTGAACCTGTGGTAACCCTCCAGTGCCTGCCTGGTTCTGAATCAGAAGAATTTCAGAATCAGAAGAAGGTATCAGATCCCCTGGAACTGGAGTCATGGATAGTTGTGAGCTACCATGTGGGTTTGGGGAACTAAACCCAGGTCCTCTGCAAGAGCAGTTAGTGCTCTTATTGCTGAGTCATCTTCCATCCCATTTAATCCTTCCTGAGAGCACACAACTAAGTCATATTCAGCACATATACATTATTGTGCAGTAATTGCCAACATCTATCCCCAGAGCTGCGACACAAGCCTGAGGTCAGCCTCAGCCACACAGTGAGACCTGGTCTCAAGCACAAAATACTCTGGACCCAGAAAGCCATGGCTCCCCACTGCCCTGGGTTTGTGGACTCTTAAGTTCTTCCTGTAACTACAAGTGTCCATTGTTTTACTTGGCACAATATGTTCACGGTCATCCATGTTACAGTTCATTATCAGAACTTCCTCCCTCTTTAAGACTTTGGTTTGGATTCTAGAGGTGGAATTGCTAGACAATCTACTAATCCTGAGGTATGCATTTATTTATTTTAAGAAACTTCCGTACTGTTTTTTTTTTCACTGTGGCCGTACTATTTTACATTTGTGCAAATAATGGGAATTCAGATTTCCCCATCTTCCTCATCAATATCAAATAATATCTTCTAGTTTGTGGTTGGGGCTTTTTTTTAAAAAAGTATTTATTTATTATCATGTGTGTGTTGTGTGTGTGTTCACACTGGTGGGTGTGTGGGTGGAGGTGATCATGAGCCACAGCACACATACACCCTCCTTCCACTCTGTTTTGGAGGCAGCTTCTCTTGTTTCCACTGCTGTGCTGTACAGAAATGACCTTCCAGTCATTTTCCTGCCTCTACTCCTGTCTTCATAGAAGTGCTGGGCCACAGAAGCCTGCCACCACATCTGGCTTTATATATGCATTCAAGAAACAAGTACTTTTACTCACTGAGCCATCTCCCTGGTGCTCATCCCCGCTTCAGTGATAACCATTGTCCTGGGTACCTCTTGGCTTTGATTCGCATTCCTCTGATAATTAGTGAGGTAGGGTATCCGTTCAGTACTTACTAACCACTTGCAGATCTTCTTTGGAGAAATGTTCATTTAGTTCTTCACTGAGTTTGGATTTTTTGGTTTTGGTTTGTTCTTTTGTGTGTGTATGTGGTTTGTTTTTGTGTTTTGAGACAAGGTCTCTCCATGTACCCTTGGCTGGCCTGGTATTCTGCAGACCAAGCTAGCCTTGAACCTGTATTAACTCCTAACCAGACAAGATTTTCAAATACCATCTCTCATTTTGCAGAGCTTTCTACTCTGATGATAATATTTCTTTTTGCACCAAGATTTTTTTAAAATATTTATTTATTATGTGTACAATATTCTGTCTGTATGTCTGCAGNTTGGAAGAGCAGGCAATGCTCTTAACCACTGAGCCATCTCTCCAGCCCCTGCACAAAAATTTTTAAGTTTTTTTTAAGATTTATTTATTATGTATACAGTGTTCTGTCTGTAGGCCAAAAGAGGGCACCAGATCTCATTAGGGATGGTTGTGAGCTACCATGTGGGTGCTGGAAATTAAACTCAGAACCTCTGGAAGAGCAGCTGGTGGTCTTAACTGCTGAGTCATCTCTCCAGCCCAAGATTTCTAGTTCTGATGAAATTAATGAATCCCATTTCATTGCCATCACCTGTGCACTTAGTGTCAGAGTGGCAAGGGCTGGCTTAATTGAATAGTTTGTCAGCTCACGTAACAGAAGATCTGGGCCTGCCACATTCTCTTTTTCCGTTCTCCCTCTTATCTTCACTGTGTTCCTACACGCTCACTTAAGTTTTTCCCAGAAGCACCAAGCTGTCTCCATTCTCACGATAGCCTAGGAGAAAAGAGAGAAAGTCTTCTAGGCTAGGCACATAAAAATTCCCAAGGCACAGTCTAATTGGTTACCTCCAAAGCCATCACTGCTGAGTGCTTTGGAGGGGTGCTCTGATTGGTCAGCTCTGGGTCAAGTGGAGTAAGATTACCACAGAGTAGGAAGAGCCCCTGGACAGGCAGACATTCCTCCCCAAAAGGTATGTGGGAAGCTGATGGGCATCCCAGGTTGGTCGGGGAACTCCGCTTCAGAGGACAACGCTCATGTTGGACTTTCCATGGATATAGGGAGATTCCTTCTTGTTGGTTCTGAAGACTCCCTGGAGGAGGCAGCTCCTATGGAGATCTGTAACTGATAAAAAGGGTGAGCCCAGGGCTGCTTTCTCCACCATCTCAGGTCCTCCCTAGCACAGCCATGGTGATGTGGACTCTCGAGTTCATAGTCAATAGCCATTCCTCCGTGTGCCTTGTTTTCTCATCCCGAGAAGATAACGAGCAGTCCTATCTCACAGGGTCTTATGAGGCTGGAATGGGTAAGCGCAAGCTCCAATCATCTGTCTCATGCTTATCACTAGTTTCTGCCTTTTTTACCCATAGTTACCAGTATACTGCCTGGCTTCTCCTGCTCTGCTCACCACCTTCAGGGCCCTCTGCCCTCTGTTTACACTGCCTGAAGTGCCCTTGGCCTCCTGATTCACTTAGCTGTTTCCCTGCCACTTGCTCCTTGGTGAGGCTTCCCTGCCAGCAGAACCCCTTCCTGCTTAAGTTTCCTACTGTCTGCTTAGAGTGATCGGAAGAGTTCCTGTCCACACTGAGCTCCTGAGGGCAGTCCCTGGCTGTCCTGTCAAGGCATTTGCTTTCAGTGGGAGCCTGCCAGCCACCAGTATGAGAAGAGCAGGCTAGGGACGGAAACGCACTGGCCACCCACGGAACAAGGCAAGCACAGCTGGTCCCAAGGGTTGGGGAGGTTGCCTGCGTGTGAGAGACAGGGTGGGTCGGTGCTAAGAAAAGAAGTCAGCAGCCTGGATTATGTGGAACTTGACTCTGGGAAGTTAGTGAGGACAGGGAAGACAGTGAGGATGTCAGGGTTTTGCTGAGCCAGATCTGCTGGTTTGTGGAAAGAGGATGAGCTGACAAGTGAAGACACAGAGGACTAGCAGAGCCCGGGGCTGCTGTGGAGCAGGGCCCAATGCTCCCAACAAGAAAAAAGCAATGGACCGGCTCCAGTCTATCCAGTCTATTAGCCTCTTCTTGGTAGGATGGAAGGACTTTTTTTTTTAAATAGTGTCTTGTGTAGCCCAGGCTGGCCTCAATCTCACTATGTAGCTGACTCTGGATCCTCCTGGGTCTACCTCTGCAGTGTTAAGGCTGCAGATGTGCACCACCACGCATGGTTTATGCAGTGCTAAAGATTGAACCCAGGACTTCAAGAATGCAAGACAAATACTTTACCAACCGAGCCAATCCCAAACAAAATAGTAACTATCTTCCTCGTGCCATTCCATAGATTCTCTCTGTCCCTTCCCCACCCCGCTTAGGGTCTGGATCAAGCAAAGACTCAGGGACTTGGTCAAGTTTGTAGGCTCCAAGACAAGAGCACACATCTCCATGCCAGGAGGGTGGGGAGATGCAGGACCAGGACACCAAAAGCTGGTACTGTTGATGAGATCATCACACTCCAACTCCAGTTGGCTGGGTGTGACCCTGATCTCCCCAACCCAAGAAGAAATCAGACCAGGTCCACAGTGCTCTGGAATGGATGGCTCAAGGTTCTTTCTTGTTTTTCCCTGTCCGGCCTGCCATTGCAAAGACAAAGCCTATCATGGGAGGGAAGAGCTTCTTGGGAGCCATGCTAAATGCCAGAGTCAGGCAGGGGCCAGAGGCTGCTACCATTTGAATTCTGCCCTGCCCCAGCTGAATGTCTTTGGGGTTCATGAGCCAGCTGCCCTGATACCCACCCCAATAAGCAGATGACTGTGCTGTCCCAGAACCAAATGCCTCTCTTCCCTTGGTCTCAGTTTCCTCTCCTGCAAAAGTGGGTGCAACGCAAACAAATGAATTGTAAGGGCATCCCTCTGCTCTCATAGATGGATGACCTACATGGGCCTCAAGGGGGATCAAGTACTGGAACCTTCCAAATTCCCAGAAACCTGAGTCAGTACCTTGCTTTTCCTAGAGCAGGGAGCCAGACCAAAGCAGTGGGAGTGAGGCCGGGACACAGAGGTGCAAAGGTCCCTCCAGGTAGACTGAGGGCTCCTCCAGGTACAGAGCCACCTAGTCCCAGAGCCTTCTAGTCCTGCTGCCTCCTTTCTTTCTTTTATTTTTCTATTTTTGTCTGTTTGTTTGTTTTTCAAGACAAGGTTTCTCTGTGTAACCTTGGCTGTCCTGGAACTCACAATGTAGACCAAACTGGCCTCAAACTCACAGCAATTCACCTGCCTCTTGAGTGCTGGGATTAAAGTCTTGTGCCACCATGCCCACCCAGCCCAGTTGCCTCTTTCTAAAGTTCCCATGCCCCTCCTATAAAGTCCAGGCAGGGGCTAGGCCTTTCCCGGAAGCCACAGAGCAGTGCTCCTCACCTGGCCCCACATCAGCTTCACCTGCAGCCTCTGCACCCCTCAACCCTCTGGGATTGTCAGGTCATTCTGGAGGGTTCTTTAGGAGCGCCTCAGTCTCATCTTGCCTCATCTAGGGGACTGGGTGCTTGCTGTCCCTCCTCACTGTGCCCTGTGCTTGACCAGGATGTGAGCAGTGGGTGCAGGCAGGAAGTGGAGGATTCATTCACAAGCATGACTATGAAGGAGGAAGAGGCACAGCTGGAGAGACAAGTGAGGTCAACGGAGAACTTTTGTTGAGAGGAAGTGCAGGCTGAGGGTAAGGAACCAGCATGGGGGAGCTAAGGAGTGGAAGGGTACAACGGAGGGGAGAGCAGGGGGGAGGGGGGAGGAGCAGATGGTTCATTAGGTGGCAGGAAGTTGAAGCTGGCTTATCTGAGGGCTGCTGGGATCAAAGATATAGAAGTGAGAAAAGAGATAAAGTAGAGGGGAGTGAGTTCATGCCAGATCAGGCAAAAGGTTGAAGAGTCAGCACAGAGGGAGACAGCAGGACCCTCATTTCCTCCAGCCATGCTCAGCAACATGTGGGGCTGAGCCATCTTAACCGTGTCATGCTAAGGGATAGCGACTTACTAGCTGTGGACATGTAGGTCTGGGTCCTGGAGTGGGGTGCAGGTGACATAGAGAGGTTGGGGTGCTACTGTGCCAGGGGCTGCATCAGAGGCCTCACATGGAAGTAGTGATTCTGAAAAGCTAGAATCTGGGAGCACCCGCAGAGCAGACAGAAGCCAGCCTGGGTGCCTGGAAGAGATTCCGATTAGAGAGGAGAGGCCTAGAGACACCGGGGGACAGGGTAGAGAGCCGAGGAAGGCAGGCAGCCTTTTCCCCATTTCAGCTGGGACTCTTCACACCCCAAACTGCTCAGAAAGCCAGACAGAAGCCGCTCCAGGAGTAACCTATACACACACCCATCTCTGCTGATCTTAGTCCCCCAAACCACATACTGCAGGCTCTCCGCACAAAGTTCAAGCCAAGTTCCCTGCACCTCCCAGCAGATTTCTGCTCCTCCTGCCAGTGTACACGTACTTGAGCCACATCTGGAATTCAGTTCTCCCACAAGTACTACTGCACACCTACTGCATGCCAGGCACTGTCCCAAAGGAAAGGCGAAAGCCTGGCAATTACATCCCAGTGGAGAAGGCCAATCAAATAAGTCTACAAATAAGTAGAACAGTTGTTCAAAGATGGTAAGTGCAGCATAGTAATGTTCACCTGAAATTCAAGCACTTTAAGAGCTAAGACAGGAGGATCACCACGAGTTCCAGATCAGTTTGGGCTACAGAGTACGACCCTGCTTTAAAAACACAAACAAATGGTGTATAGCTCAGTCAGGAGAGTGTTTATCTATGAATCCCTGGGTTCATTCTCGGACTGCATGAGCTAGGTGTGGTGGCACACACCTTGGAGGTGGAGGCAGGAGGATGAGAAGTTCAGAATCATGTTCAGCTTCATAATGAGTCTGAGGTTAGCCTGGACTACAAGAGTCCCTGTCTCAAAAAAAAGGACCAGGCAGTGAGGGCAGATACCTTTAATCCCAGCACTTGACTTGAGAGGCAGAAGCAGGCAGATCTCTGTGAGTTCAAGGTCAGCCTGGTCTACAGAGCGAGTTCCAGGACAGCCAGGGCAACACAGAGAAAACCTGTCTCAAAAAAGAAAAAAGAAAAGAAAAAGAAAAAGAAAGTAAGGAAGGAAGGAAGGAGGGAGGGAGGGAGA
>LOJH01034186.1:0-16094 GCA_001685095.1 Ellobius talpinus
CTAGATATGGGTTAAGCAAGATGTGAGAGGTAGCCAAGAAGAGACTAGATATAACGGGCCAGGCAGTGTTCAAATGAATACACTTTGTGTGTTGTTATTTCCGGTGTTAAGCTAGCCATGCGGGAGCCGGGCGGGACAAAAAGCAGGCCTGCTTTCCCCTTTCACTACACCCAGTCATCCCTCTACTTTCTCCCATATCCTCCCCCTCATATCCTCACCCATCCCAAAGATTGGGACAGTGGGATTACAGCACTTGAAATCCTTAAGGTGGTGGCCAATTTTCATAGCATTCCAAGTATAAATAATTGAAGTACAAATAATCTTTTTATGAGCAAAGGATGCCAGATAATATAGTACAATAGAGTCATTTTGTGAAAGAAATGGTAGTCAGAAGTTCAGATACAGTCTCCCCAGAATGACATCTGGATTCTGAGACATGTTAAAAGTAATTTGGCTACAAGTATGGTCAACATTGTTCCCAAAGGTTAAGAACTAAGTGTTTGTGTGTTAATTGCTTTTCTCCCTGGGTTTCTTGCTCAGTATTTTCTGGTGCCATGGAAACTAAAAATCAGAAAAGAGGCGTTTAGGTTACATCTAGCTCTAGTTTTGCAAGTCCTATGCCCTAAGTGTGCAGTGTCTTCAGCAATAGTGTCTGACCATTGACCTCTGAAAAGCAACCAAGAGCCATGTCAATAGTCTTCATTGTTTTGGGAGACACTTGGGCTACCCTGATTAATTGCTTGAAAGAAGGTTTATCATGCCTGTAACTGAGGTTTTTTATTAGTTTTTTATTCTTGTAGGGAGAATTGTCAGTCTAAACTACTTAATTTCCTTTAAAATATACACATATGCATTTTATATATACTTGTATACATGCATGTGTATATGTGTGTGTGTGTTGTGTATTATCTGGGTAAATACAGAATATAGTTCCTTGAGGTTTTAGCAAACATTCTTGGGGTTATTCCCATCCAGTGGCAACACCTATGAACCACAACAAGATATCCATATAAATGTGTCAAGTGGAATTCACATATTTTTGGTAACCCACCCTAATTAGACTTAAGACTCACTTATCCAGAGGGAAACCATGCCTATTATCAAAAAACTGATCAAGTCTAGTGAGATATTAGGGCTTATGATAAAGTCTACAGCAACTACTTTTAGACCAACATACATCCTTACCACACTCTAAATCTTATCCTTATATTTCTAGATAAGTGTAGGTACCACCCTTCGTCAAATAAGCTTCTTTCTACAGCAGATGCACAGACTCACAGAAAAACAAATGTGGACATAACACAAAGATCAATGGTTTGTGTGAAGCTTAACTCCCAAAGGATACATCTACACCACAGCTCCTGCATCTATAGCTAAGGGAAAACCGCAGAAGAGGAAATGGAAAGGTTAAGAGTTAAATACCAGGAATTCTGCTGTGAAGAACATGCTAACTGGAAAGGGGAAGATTGCATGGGGTTCTATCCCTAGACAAAGAATTACAGACAACTTATGACTGCTACAACAAAGTATTTTTCTGAATATATGCATTCAGCATAGTATAGTGCTGTGCTGTTATACATAGATGTAAATCATAAAAGCCACACAAAGCATTTAAAATTTTTATCACTAACACTATAAAAATAAGAAAAGAAGTGGTTGATATAAATATAAATAATGAACTTTAAATTTTCTAAGTTATCATTAATTCAGCATACAAATAATATACTTATCATTACTACCACAATTCACATATTTCATTTCATTTCATGTTTTCAAAACCAACTACACACTTAGTGATGCTAAGCACATCTCCACTTGAAGGAGTTACATCAAAAGTTATATAACGCTGATTGTCTAGTAATTATTATAATGTGCTAGGCAGTTCTAATGATTCTAAAAGAAGAGAAGTTCTGTGTTAAATGTATGATACTATCTAGCAACTTACTTGAGAAATACATTTTAAAGAATATGCTTCTGAGGAATATATTTAAAAAATGTAAATCTGAAATAATATACATTACAGAGTTTAGTATACAGTTTGGGTGTCTGTAACCTTTATCATATCAGTTACATGTACACATCCATGCTAGAATGGTGAAAAGAAATTTCTATTATATTCAATTTCAATGGAAAATTATGTTGAAATGTTCTTTGCTTCAGACAGAGATAATGTTCCTAAGTCTAGCAAACAGAGTTACACATTTGTTTTGTTGTAGCTTGGTGCTCCTTCCTTCTCATGTAGCATCAGGTATAAATACAGGGAAACAGGTTTTGCTGCCTCCCTGGTTATATCACCACCATGGTCCTTTAATTGAGAACAACAACAACAAAAACGATGACATCTTTAAGGACAGACTGATTTTAGAGTTGTTTATCTATGGTGTTAGGGCTGTAGTAGCAATCACGAGCTATACTTGGTATTACTTTTATCTAGGTGGCAACCCTACCTGGCAATATCATTACCTGAAATTTCTTCAACTTGGCTGCATAATGCTGAAGATCACCAAGTTTCTTTGAGTCCTCTCGCCATGGTGGGAAGTATTAGCATTCTGAATACAATTTCTGAGGTTATCCTACCGCTCCGCCACAGAACATGAGTGTGTTCTGAATAAAGAGGCAACAGTTGTGCTTAAACATGCTCTGTGACTGCATCAGGAAGAATTAAGAAGAACACAGTTCATTTCCCTAAATGGAATGATAAAGGGGAACTTAGCTTATTCGAGAGAGAGTTAATATAAAAAGAAGAGAATGGATTCTAATGGCGTTTTCCTTTTTTAATATGAGTACATGCAGAGATGCAAAATGGTACAAGATAGAAAGTATTAATGCAAATTCAATGACTACTTATAGACTGAATTATTGGGGAACTTTAAAGAAAGAGATATTGGGGAGATATCTGGAAAGCTTGACATTTCTTATGCCCTGCCTTCTCGAATATATAGAATCTAGACTAAAAAGATTTCGCTATTGTTTCTGTATTTTGAGACTCTGGTGTCATTATACCATTTCCTCCCCCCTTTCCTCCCTTCGAACACTCCAACAATACCCTCTTGATGGCTTTCGGATTTATGACCACTTTTTCCGTTAATTGTTATTGCATACTTACCTATATACATTCCTGAGTAAATAAATACAACCTGATCAGTCTATATAAAATGTTACTTCTATGGACGCTTTAAAGCTGACTATTTAGCATTAATTAACCAGTAGCTCTCACCAGAGGAGACTATTTTTCCCTCTCTCAGAATTCCTCAGTTGCCTGTAGGTTTGTGTGTGTGTGTGTGTGTGTGTGTGCATGTGTATATTTCCAGGAGACATAATCTCACAACAGAGTCCTCATTCCTCTGTTTTTGATATTCTTTATCTCTATTATTTTATTAGGTGATACAAGATATAATTTTATTGTAAAGTGTCTGTTTTTCAAGTCTTCTGGGGAGTTTAATTCTTTGACTTTTCTTTCTTAGGGCTGCTAATAATTGAAATACTACATGCATGCATTGTTTCAGTTTTGCTTATTCAGTATACAACAAATGTACAAACTAGTGAAAATGTCCTGTTTTCAGTAGAACCATTCAAAGTGTGACAGCCATTAAAGCAATGATTTAGGTTGTTCATTCCACTAATGCCATGCACCATGGCTTTTCATGAATCACATACACTTTTTGGTATATAAGATTAGCAGCATGGACTATTCACAGTGAAAATTAAAGATACCTTGCTGAAAGCAAAGCAGAGGACTTAAAATAACCAAGCCCATATCCTACTCTCCTTCAGTTTGTTGTTTTTCATTAGCACAGATAATTTCCAGAAATGACCCTTTACTAGATAATTCTTTATTAAACATCTTGTAAAGTTCATTTCCTGTGCCTCAAGAGATGTCTCAGCAGTTAAGAGTATTTGGTTGCTCTTGCATTGGATTCAGGTATGATTCTTAGCACTCACTTGAAGGCTCACAATCATCTATAGCTCCAGTGCCAGGGAATACAACATATTCTGGTCTCTAGGAATGAAATAATCCCTAGGCAATATCTAAAAGTGATTGAATCAACATGTGTATTCAACAGAACATCAACCTAGAGTGAAGACATACCTTAAGCTTATGTGGAGCACAGTTACTATTTTAGCAAAGAGTTCTAGAATCCTCGCTGTTCATGGAACACTACATTAAAATGAAAGATGTCAAAAACAATAAGGCATAGTCCTTATGTTCACATAGGCTGATTCTTATGGAGAGATATTTATGTGTGGATAATTTGAATAATTTCTAAAGAACTGCGCAGCAGAATTGTGTTCATTGCACTTGGAAATAGTTGGATATCTTTTGCCTGACTGGGAAAAGGCTAAGTGTAAAACATTATACTTGAGATCAGTCTTGAATAATACGTCTTTGCTTGCTGAATGAACAGAATGATGGAAGATATCAAACAGAAAGGCCATCTAGAGGTAAAAGCTCATTCAATGAACTTCAGGATTTTAAGAGGTAGTGAAATTATCTAAGAATAATTACATACAATTGATAAGGGACATCACGTTAAAGGACAAGATTTTAAAATATTTGTTGCTCATGTACATTTGTGGAATAATGCAATAAACGTTTGTTCTGCATTTAATTAGTGCATATGTCAAGTCTCATGACCCAAATCATCACCCTGGATAAGATGGTGCTGGAATATGAGGTTCTTGAAACGTTGTTTATTGGGAGTAGCGTCTTCACATGCTTTTTATTATACATAGAAACAGGCTTCTAAGAGATTTCTTACCCCAATTCATTGTAGCTGTCCCAAGATAAACTGTCCTCAAGAAGCCAGTGCTTGCCAGTTTCCAAATCTATAACATACTGATCTTCAACTTTAAAGGATTCAGAACTGTTAACAAAAATCTCCTGTTCTCCAAACATACTGATTATGGTATCATGCCCAACTGAAAGACTCACAGATTCCTTCCCTCTTAGAATGAACACTTTGCTAAATAGTGTGAAAGTTAGTTGTTGAGTGTGACTTTGAAGAGAATGCAATTACAATGGTAGTGCTCTAGGTAAGAGATGAGATGGGAGTAAACTGAAGAACTACACCTTAAGTAAAGGGAGATTTATTGTAGAGACCAGTAAAACTTATGACTAACAGAATGAAGAATACTAGAATAGACAGGGGAGTTTATAGATAAGCAAAGATTAAGATCATTCCCTCATTTAAAGTTTTGGAAACTGGATGAAAGTTGGTTCTCCAAATTAAAAGAAATTGTAGGAAGAGATGAGGAGCCATTATTAGCATTTACAATCTACTTTTTGTACCAATTCCAAGAAAGGAGGAAACTGAGTTTAACACTCTGGAATATAAATGGTGTTAGAAATTTGGTTATGCTAAAGGCTGTTGACTTTATATTATATTCCTTATTATTTTTTGCTCTTTCTCAGCATATAGTCAAATCAGTTTATGCTAAGGTTTGTAGCTCTTTTCACCACTCACTAACTTCTAGCAATTTGTTTTACAATTATTTTCTTAGTGATAACTGAAAAAAGAGTTTGCTATAGTGAGATATTTTAATGAAAACATTAGAGTATTGAAGTGTAAAGGTAGTTTTACAACACTATTGAGAGCTTAGTGGGATAATAAATGAAATTTTAATCAGTTTAGTGATCAACTATGAACTGTGATAAGCCATTACAGCATTCAGGTTAAAGTGCTAACTGGGTTCTACTGCAGAGTCTAGATTGGAATTGATCAAACCCTGAAACCAGCAGACAACCTTGTCACTGAACCCAATAGATTTGGACAGTGCTTCGCCTGGTATTTCCTTCCTTCTAGAAAGAAATTAACATGCTTGCATTACCAATGAGCACATTTTTTCTCAGCTATTATAATGTTATAATTGTCAAGCCTGTATCTCCTCTGAGCTCAGAGAATCACACTTGTGACCCTGAAAGGGTACATTGCACCTGTGATGTTTGTTAGGATAGTGAGACCAAATGACTATAAAGAGATAAAACATCTGTGCTTAACATGTGACTCCATCTGTATTTCATAGATTTCTCATCTCAAGGTGATTATATACAACAAAGACATAAATCTACTGTGACACTCTAGGGAAAGTTAGAAATAAGCCAGGTATATATTTGAAATTCACCTTAAACTTTCCCGACAGTTTCTCTTGAGCCCCTGCCAGACCCCCTGTCCTACCTCTCCAGACAGTAAGTCTTTCCATCTTGTCTATCACAGCCTTTTATTCAGAAGACACCAGATTATCTCCTTCACACTATGGTTTACATTTCTGTTAAGGTTTAAGTTGTTAATCCTTTCTGCTAAGCAGCTTTTTCTTCAAACAGAGGAACTAAATGTTCACAGGAGTGGGATTTGAAGGTGCCAGAAAACAAGGCAGAGTATATAGAGACAGCTCTTCCCATCTTTCTTGAAACTATCATCTCCATGTTCCTATTAACCAGCAGCATTAAAAAGCAATCGCTCCTTTCCTTTCGGTGTTGGTATCTAGAACAAAGCAAAGAGGTCACTGTGCTTCAGATCCTGACTGGATGCTTTGCTCTAGTTCCCTAGCAGACCCAGACGAGCACAGGCAGGGTTCCTAGTAAACTCTCTCATCTGCATTCTGTTTAGTTGGTTCTAAATTATCTCATATAATGAAGGCAATGAAATGTTTCCCTTTATCCTTAATATTCTTTCCTATTATATTCCTTGGAATTCTTTCAGTGTCCAAATCTGTTTCAATCTTCTTCTATATATCACAGATATATTGCTTTAATAATCAAATAACACAAAACTGCAATGTGCTTTAATGCTCATTTCTGCAAAGTAGCATTTAACGAATCTGAGTAATGAACAAGTATAAATTCAAGAATATCTTCTTTGAGACCCAAGAAGTACCTTCCTAAGAGACCTATACACCTATTTATAAAATCAAAACCTGAAGCAATGAAATGATTCACTGGTTAAAGGGGTTTACCATCAGTCCTGAAGGCCCAAGTACTCTTCTCTGGTACTCACATGGCATAAAG
This sequence comes from Ellobius talpinus, assembly GCA_001685095.1. Lineage (NCBI taxonomy): Eukaryota > Metazoa > Chordata > Mammalia > Rodentia > Cricetidae > Ellobius > Ellobius talpinus. The sequence goes on from LOJH01034186.1 coordinate 7,007, forward strand.
AGAGAACAAACTTCCAAAAATCATCCTCTGTCCTCAACTAAACATGACTGCTAGGACATACATGTGTCTCTTACCTACCTCAATACACAAAATTAGTAAATGGAATAATTAAAATTATTTAAAAGTAAAATGACAAAATAAATAGTTATGGACTTCAGAGAAAAGATTTCAAAGTTATATGCTGTAAATAACAAAACTATGGCTATATTTTTATAACTAAGAGCTAGACATCTGAAAATATTAAAAAAAGAAACATTCAATTGCAACTTTAAGAGAGGAAGTAATTAAGATACATTTAGTTAAATAATATGTATATATGTCTCTATGTAAGAAACATGTCAATCTACTTTCACAGATTTCAAGTCTTGATTGTAAACTGATATATATTTGGAAGAAAACCAACATGGATAGGAAAGTATCATTTGACAAAAATAATATAAATCGCATTAAACAGGGCAACCTTTATCCAGTTTTTAGTTCTTAAAGATTTTTCACTGCAAAATCATTTTTATTGATAGTAGGTTATCCATAGTAACTGTGGTGCAAACAAATATCCAGAATGGATGCTTACTAAAGCATGTTCACTGTAGTGACATTTCATTTGTATTTCAATAAAAAAAAAGCTTGCCTGAATATCAGAGAGTAAGTAAAACAGCTTTACTGGTCAGCCTTACAGACCAGGCAGTAGTAACACACATCTTCAATCCCTGCAGCTACACCTGTTTGCCATAGAAACCGGTGGTGCATACCTTTAATACCAGTGGTGCATGCCTTTAATCCTAGCCCTAGAAAGGAATATAAAATGGGAGGAGACAACTCACAGATTCAGTTTCATTCTGAGATTTCCTGGAGGCAGGATCACTATTTTCGAACTGAGGTTGAGGTAAGAGCCAGCAACTGGTGGCTTTGTTTTCTGGTCTTAAGGTTGAACCCCAATATCTGCCTCTGAATTTTTATTAATCATGCTTTAAGGTACAATGAAGTTTTCTTTATTAGAGCTATTTATTTCCAAATTAAAATATTTCAGAACTAGAAAAATAGATCATTGTGTATGAGTGATTGCTGAGAACGAACAAGGATCAGCATTCAACTTCCCTGAGCCATAAAAAGCCATTTATTGCAGTCTTTAAGCCTGTAACCCAAGCACTAGTCGGGATGGGAGTAAGTAAGTGTTTTTGTTTGTTTGTTTTTTGTTTTGCCAACAAACTTGCTCCTGTTTCTGAGAGACATAATTTAGGGAATGAAGTGCTGCAGAATGATAGAGAGGGACACCAAGTGTTTCCCCCTCTGGTCTCCAACTGAATGGACATCCATACCTCTACACACATATTCACACTTGTGCAAACATTCAACACTCATTAATACTAACAAGAATAAAATGTTACATTTTTTCAATATGCCCTAAAAGCACTGCACTTGGTTTTTGGAAAAGTTAGAACCATGTATTGTATTACAGCTTTTTTCTTCTTCTTAAGAACCTGTATGCCATCTACCTTGACGTGTATATTGATGTTATCCTTGTTTGTCACATGTTTAGCCAGTGATGGTGGTGAGATTTCACACCTGTAGATTCTGATATTACTTGGATATACAACCTTACAGCAAACTTCCACATCCTCTCCCTCTCACAGTCTTTTTGTCCCCTCTTCTGCAATGTTTCTTGAGACTTTAATACGGAGGTGTTTTGTAGATGTACCCATTGAGTTTGGGCTCCACAACTCTGTATTTTGTTTGGTTATGAATTTTTTTGTAGTATCTCTATATGTTGGAGAAAAAAGTCTCCTTGATGATGAGAAGGGAAAAAATGATGTAATCATATTATAATCACAAAAAATGCATATTCAGGAAACCTAACATATCTAAATTAAATAACTTTCAAAATTTTTTTTTCTCTAAGTGATATGCCCCAATATTTGTAGAATCAGGTTGTTCTCTATTTTTGAAAGATTTGACTCCTGGCAGCTTGCAAAGCCCACTGTTACTCAAGGAGCAGTAGCAGAACATTTGTAAACTTGGAGAGGCTGGCTTTCAAGGGGATCCTGGAAAAAGGTGCTGCTTTGTGTGTGAGAACTAATAGGGAATATAACAAAGCTGTTTTATTTGTTATATCCTCTAGCCTTTAGCAAATATAGTTTCCTGACTATTAATGAAGAAACTGTTGCCATGTTCAAATGACCTTGGAAAAAATTGAGTGGATACACTACTTATGTAACTGTTGAAAGGTTAATACACAGCAACGAGAGTCAGAGAGACAATCAAGCAGAGAACACCTCATTATAAAGGCAAGAGGCCCTTGTTGGGTAAAATCTGAAGGAATGTAAAAATGGAAGCCTTTCAAGCACCATTGCTGTAAGCAGAGTGTCAGAGAACCAATCCAACGACAAAGCATCTTCTTTCTTATTTCTACTCTGTCTCTTTCCACATCAGTCTGTCTCTGAATGTGATTATGCTTCTCTGTCTCTTTCCTTCTCTGTGTCTCTGTATCTCTCTTTTTCATTGATTAAATCCTACTGTAACTCTGGAAGTGAAGATACATTTTACACTTTTTGGAAGATAGAGTGTATTTCTAAAGTATATGAGACACCCTTTTAATTTTCCATAGTTTTCAGTTACAGTATGTTTCATGTGGAATTTGACATAAAACTAAGTCGAGTAGATAAATTCATTTCTTTAATGTTCACACTCTTCTGTCTGTGCATGCAGTAACAAAGAATAAAAGAGGCCATGAATTTTGAGATTAAGAATGGGAATATTGGAGGGTTTGGATGGAAAAGTAAAGAAAGTGGATGGAAAATAAAAGAAAGGGAGATATATTTGTTAATTGTATTATAATCAAAAAGTGAATTTCAATTAAACCAAACCTATGCAGTCACTTGGAACAAAATCAGAAGGCATCTATGAAGTTACAAAGGATTTTAAAAATGATAAGGTATCTTCAGTATCTGGTAATATTACCTTTAAGAAACTCAATCTAATTCCTTGAAGGAAATGTGCAAAGCAGATATATACAGACTCTCTAAGAAAATTACAGATTTTCTTCATTCTTAAAATCTAATACAGAAAAGCTTAGATAACCTTCATAAATCATAACCATGAAGTAAAATTTGATCATTGTATCTCTCTTCTAAACCCACCATTTCTTTTTATGTCAGCAAATCCATGTGTAAGAATAAGGACTAAACCAAAGAAGAGTATTTGGAATTCTTTAAAGTAGCTTATGAAACATTTATAAGTGTTCTCAAGAACTCAGTTCAATAGCTAGCATGTAACAATATTTCAAAGCCCACAGAAGATACAATGATCTTTATCTTACAAAAGCAAACTTCACTCTGAATCTAATACAGACAAAAGTGGTGTACAAATCAAATCAAGTTTTAAGATGATGTAAGATGTCAACTCAAAACCATACTCTAATCTCACATTATGCACTCAAATTTCTTTCAAAATTGTCTTTAGAAATACATTTTCAGACTGGACACTGCAGTAGTAAATATATTTGTGGAGAACTGTTTTGTAGATAGACAAAATTATTTTATAACTTTCAGAATATAAAGAAAACAAAAATTATAGAGAAATTTGTTCTTCATAAGTAATACATTAATAAATGTGTACTTAATAAATCATATCACTGTCAGTATACAAAGCAGGGACTACTAATGAATAGGTGTTCTATGCACCTATTTAATTCACTTTTTATTACTTAAGCATTTTGTGTATTATACTAGACATATTCAATATGTCTTCTCACTCACTACATGTTAAGGCACACAATCAGAAGATCTAAGTTAACTAAACAAAGGGACTGTATTTACTCAGTACGGAGCTCAAGTGACGCTGTAACTTGCTAAGATGTCTCCTTGTTTTCAGTGATCTTTTATTAGATGGTGCTACCCATTTTGCTCAATAACAAGTATTCTCAAATAAGGTAAGTTGACAGGACATGCTTGATATCTTTTACAGGGACATTATGTCCTGAGCAATTATTTACCATGTATTAAATAGAATTTCACATGATTATCTGGTTACCTTTGACAATGGAACTTCACAGCACCTTTAAAACTGGAACTCTAGAGACATTTACACAATAGTTCATAGTTTGGCCCACATAGATAAAATGTATATGTAGTTTGCCCTCCTACAAATCATACTTTCATACTGAAACAGTAAAAGCTGCAAGCTGTGTGTTGTTCAGAAAATCATCATCAGACTATCAAGAACGGTAATCTGTACGTGACGAGGAACATACAATGTGAAACTCATGCTGTCCGCCTGATTCCCTTGAGTTACCAAAGAAGGGCACAGGGAAGGAATACTCAAATGAAGCTCTGAAGAATCACAGAATTGAGAAGGTAGAAAAGTCATTCACAGGCAAGGGTGCATTGCAGATCTTGCCAGAGAAGGAATTTCAGAGAACTGTTGATCATGCTGATCTGCACCTGAGTACTGATGACTAAATGCATGTGAGGAAAGTACATAAGGTTCCAGAGTAAATGTCCCAAAATATGTTAAAGGAAGAGAACCTTGTACTGGCATGGAGCCGAGCCTGGGTATACCTGGGATAACGGAAAACCCAGACTTCCAAGAACAGAAAGCAGAGCTTTCATGAAGAGCTGTTCTCAGTTGTTGATTATTTCTATATTGGACCCTGATCTGCTTATGCTTAATTATTATTGAATCTTAAAAGACTTAAGATCATTCCAACAAACCTAATTTTGTCAAATAAAAATTTCAAAACTTTACAGAAATATAAACCCATTCAAAAGTAAAATTAAAGAAGAATTAGCAATTTCTGAAATCCAATAAAGTTATATAATGATTATGTTGGACATTATCCTGGACACCTTTAATCCCAGAACTCAGGAGACAGAAGCAGGCAGATCTCTGTGAGCTCAAGGTCAGCTTGATCTACATAGGAAGTTTCACAGCTAGAGGGTCTGAATTGAAAGTCTGTATCTCAGAAAATAAAAACAAGAAAAGAATCAGAGAAGATAGAATTTACAATATTGTGAAAATAGATATAAGAATTTCACAATTATCAGACAGGGTTATCAAATCACAAAGTATCAACAAATATGGTTTATTTCTTTGTAGACTTGTAGCTTGCAGTCTATAGTTGGTGACCCACGTAGTACTGAGCTTACGGTGAGCCAGTGTGAGCTGAGGGCCCAGATTACACAGCTAATATAGTGAGGTGGTTTATTATAGTAGGAGCATGTGGTAAGGAGAAATTACTTGTTTTATTAACTAGGCAGAATACAGAAAAAGGAAGGGGTCAGCATGCCACAATCCTGTCCTAAATAGGCTTCCACTAAGGGCTTACCAAGCAAAGATTCTACTACCCATATGACACTTGGGAACCAAACTCAATCTCATTATTGTTTTTTAAAGCATGAATCAAACATTGAGAAATAAAAAGTATAATGTGAGACATGGAGTTCAATTGCATTAATAGTAGTTTTAATGATATAGAAGACAGGTTAATTCTAATAAAAATGTGTGATAACAGGAATAATTCAAAGTGGAAAAGAAAAGGACACCTCACCACTAATACACACTAATACAGTGAAGTACTAATAAGCAAGATGTGTTGCATATAGGCAAATATATTTATCAATTCTGCATTTAAGTGTATCTGTAACTATGAGTTATGTTTCATTCATAAACCACAAAACAAGTATCTACGTATTAAAAAGAACAATTCAATAACTATATCTGAAAATCAGCTAATTTAATTCTCACATCTTTGCAGAAACTGCATTATTTAATCTTTAATTTTAAAATTAAGGTGCTTAGATTTTAAAAATAATTTATTCACATACATAGATTTTCAAAATATTATCTAAGTTTATAACCTATGGCAAAATAGAAATATGCATAAAACTATCAATTTTATTTTACACATTTCTCATGAATCATCTTAAATAGTGTTTTAGGCATTTGAACTTGTATAGTCTTTTCTCTGCTTAGCAACAACATTGGTCTTTTTGATACAGAACGTGCACACAATTGGACTCTGTGAACAGTTGTGTACCAATGCAAAGGACTGTTAACTCATCTCAGTTGTCACTATGTGAAGTAATTCTAGTATTCGAAACACTGTACTGTATCTCAATTCTCCCATATTCAAAACCAGTGTTTCTGAGGCATGACAGAATACAAAGACTATCATTTTAGTTTGTTCTTTTGAAAAAAATTGTCATCATTTATTTACTGTTTTGTGTATGGATGTATATGTATATGTCTGTGTATATACAACTTGCTACAGTTTGTTCTTTTTTGTAACATATTGACTCCAGGGATAGAACTCAGATCCTCTGGCTTTTTAACGAACATCTGAACTGGATGAGCCATCCCATTGACTTGTTTAATTCCAAACTGGACAAGTGCCTAGTAAATGCTTGTTTGATCATTAAAAGGCTGGAAATATTATAAAACTGTGTTATAATAAGAAATACTGATTTTCTGTTATTATGATTTCTGACTATTTATAAGTAGAATTTAATATAGGATAAGATTATTCTAACCATTTTTCTGATACTTCCATACTGGAGAACAGTGATATAGTACATGATCATCTCATTAGATGCTGAAAAACTTTGACAAAATCCAACACCCCTCATGATATGGGTTTTGGAGAATAAGGGATATAAAGAAAATACCTAAAAGTAAAAAAGTTAATTTACATCAAGCCAACAGACAACATCCAAATAAATAGATAGAAACTCAAAGGGATTGAACCAAAATCAATAACAAGACATCATCGTCCACCTTCTCCATATCTATTCAATATAGGACTTGAAGTTTTTGCTAAAGCAATAAGACAACGAAAGGAGATCAAGAGGATACAGTTAAAAAAGAAGCCAAACTATTGCTATTTGCAGATGATATGTTACTATATATAAGTGACCCTAAAATCTCTACCCCAGAATACATACAGTTGATAAACACCCTCAATAATGTGGTGGGATAAAAGATCAACTAAAAAAAATCAATGATTCTATATACAAATGACAAATTGACTGAAAAAGAAATCTGAGAACCATTTCCAATAGACACAAACAACATAAATATCTTGGGGGTAACTCTAACAAAACAAATGAAAAACATGAACAAGAATTTTAAGTCTCTAAAGAAATAAATTGAAGAAAATATCAAACACCAGAAAGATCTCCCATGCTGTAGGTAGGATCAACATAACAGATAATACACGGATGTACGACTAATAGTACAGAAGAAAAAATATAGTGGACACCACAGATAAATAAGACACTGTAGGTGTAAAAGTAAAAGGTGAGCACTCAAACATATAAATAGTTAATGTAGAAATGTGATAATAAAATAATGGGAGTAAAACTGTAAATATTTGTTGGTATGGGGCAAAGAAGTAGCCTTAACTGTGTACATTTGCTTAAATGTATTTTGATAGGCAGAGGAGCGGGGATGAAACAGAAACAAATGCAGAGATTTTTAGAGTTTGTAGACAGTGTTAATATTCTGCTCCCTTTCACATGCTGGTGGCATAACTGCTGCCATCTCTGAATAGCTCTGGGGCTCGGAGAGGTCAAGGTGCATCCCTGTTGATGAGGTGGCTATAGAGCCAAATGGTGGAAGAGTAAAGGGAGCGCAGGACACTTGGCCTGGCAACAGCTGAAGCCTATTGCTATCAAGACTGTGCCCCCCCCACACACACTATAGCCAGCTGAGTCTGACCCACATCACACCATGGAGCCAGGAAAGGCAGGACACAGAAACGTTTGGAGGACTTGGCCTCTCATGGCCAATGCCTAGAGCTGGTAGGCAGGAAATGGCTAAAGGCAGCATGGCCTGCAACCACAAGTCTAGAGGGGTAGCCAGCCAGGTGGTGGAGAGCACAGCTGTAGAGTACAGCTGCACAAAGCCCTGCTGGCAGCTTCAGCTGCAGGCTGAGCTCCTGGGTTCCCAGACAGACAGCTAAGCTGCAGAGAATTAGCCTCAAGCAGCCAAGTGTTTCTTGAAATGTAAATGTATTTTGAGCCAGGTGTCTGTGGAACTCTGTCAGCTATTGAAACATATGTTTGGATTAGAAAAATAGCTCACAAACTTTAAATCATTTCCAGAGGTTATTTCGGAGATATCGAAAGACTCTTGTCTAATTTATTGTTATTTTACAGGGCACATGCAGCCCCTCAGTGAGATTATTACAGAGAGTAATGATTCTAATTCCCACAGACAACTAACAGAAGCTGCTAAACAAATTACTGACTCTAAGAATTCAACTTTTAAAGAAAAAAATAGGCGAGGTATACCCTTAGTCTATGTTGGGAAAGGACCTAATCGTGTTTTAATATGGGTTCAAAGACATGTTGTTGGGTTTTTTTTCCACAGGAAAACAGGAGTGCCTGCTGTGACAACTGTAGATGGAAGTTTCTCTCCCATCTGATCCTGCAGCCATTCAGTCCCAAGAAAATACAGAGGATTATATTAATTATAAACATTTTGACCTATTAGCTCAAGCTTTTTATTACCTAGTTCTTAGAACTTAAACTAACCTATAATTCTTGTCCATGTTTAGCCACATAGCTTAGTACATTTTATCACTGAGGCATGCTTGCTTCCTCTTTTTCTGGCGGGTGACTGTGTCTGGCCTGTGCTCTTGCCAGAATTCACCTCCTCTTGTTGACCCACCTATACTTACTGCCTGTCTACAGACCAATCCAAATTTTATTAAACCAATATGAGTGACAAATCTTTACAGTGTACAAGAGGATTATCCCACAGATTTCTCGCCCCCCCTTTTTTTTTCAAAATAAGAACCCTGATTCTAATCTCCTTTGTTTAGGTTTTTCCTGACAATTATCCATAACAACTTGTAACCGACATTCTTTTTTATTTTTATTGAACTCTACATTTTTCTCTGCTCCCCTCCCTGTCTCTTCCTTCCCCTTCAACCCTCCCCCATGCTCCCAATTTATTTAGGATATCTTGTCGTTTCCTACTTCCCATATAGATTAGATCTATGTATGTCTCTTTTAGGGACCTCATTGTTGTCTAAGTGCTCTGGGATTGTGATTTGTAGGCTGATTTTCTTTGCTTTATGTTTAAAAACCAC
>LOJH01034187.1:0-16094 GCA_001685095.1 Ellobius talpinus
TTTCTTTATTAACCAATAAAAGTAACACATAGACAGATGACCTTCCTCCATCAGTACATGACTTTGGGCATCTATAACTTTTACCACAGCTTGTGTTTTGTATTTCTGCTAGCTGTTCTTACATTTCTCCTTTCTCCATTCTTTTATGTGCTCATATTGACAGCTGAAGTGTAGGGCATTCACAAGCAAAGCTGTCTACAAATGCAATTCGCAAATGGTTATATTCCAATAGGAGCTATTGTTTAGCTTGTATGCATGTTATTTAACTAGTTTAAGCATATTTCATTTGGTTTAAGCTTTGTTTACCCTGGTAAATTGCCAAGGTAACATCAAAAACACAAGATCAAGACTTTGTTGACTCCCACATGGGAAGCCTTAACCTTTCTGAAGAGTTGATGGGGGCTTGGGAAAAGTTAGGGGGATCAGGAGAGGATGGAGGGTAGAACTGTGGTTGGTATGAAAAATGAAAAAAAAACCTTTTAAATAAAAATTTAAAAATAAACTTCACAGAATCTATGTGATATATCAAAGAAAAAAGAATTTTGCCTTTCTTTGAAGTTTTCTAACCATTTATTCTACATAATAGACAAGAATATTAATAAAGCTCTTCTATTACAAAAATGTCACACAAATTCTAGGTATCCTCTATCATAGTCTCAGGTGTCTGATTTTATTATTTTTTTAATAAAGCAATGATTCAAGTCCTTAAGCTGTGCATGGTAAAAGAAACTGAGTGAAAGAAAAAGTGGAAGAGTACCATGAGGAAGTCTGGCTACTGGGACCATAAAGATATTCATCCAGAGGCACCCCTGCACAGTTTTCAATGCCAGGCAAGTACCTGATATCTCAGTTATTATAAAGAAGGCAAGTGCAAAGGTGGACTAAGGAAGGAAGTCAACATGGGAAATATACAGCCTTAAGTAATACCTTATAACTAGAGAGAAAAGATGGGAAGTACTGAAAGACTAAAAAATAAGACCAATCATTATGATGTTTAGGACAGTTCACTGCTTAAAATGGAAGATATTACAGGATATCAACTGATAAAATATTGTAATAGATATACAACTATGAATCTGTCAATAAATAACTGATGATTTACTTAAAAGTTTATAAAGTCACTGATTTTTAAGGCAAAGAAGTTGAATGTCTGCAACTTTTGTAAGTTTGTATCTTTGTCATTGACTTTTTCCTTTTTTATTGCTAAAACTTTAATTAGTACATGTGAGATACCCTAAATTTTCAGGCTAGGTTCTACTTTATTTTAATCACTGAGAAAAAGATGATGTGATTTAAAGTTTTATGTCTGGCATAAATAAAATATAGATATTGGGAAATAACATATCAACTCTGCTTATTGATAAATTATTATATATACATGTTCATAAATGGGATCATCTGTAGATGTATTTTTATAGACATGCCCAATTTTCTTTTACCTTAATTTGTCTTTGATCATAAATTATTTAATTATTCACTTGATGCTTAGCTTAAGAAATAGGAATAAGATGAGTACTTCTTTAATTCTAATAAGTTTAGCTTATTGTTCAAATCTTTTCAGACCATTTGAATTCTAGACCTAAAAAATAGCCTTCTACTACCAATATTAACATCAAACTTACAATAGCTCTGTTTTCAAAACTCCGTTATATCTGTCTTAGAACACAGAAAAATAAAATGAGAGAAAATAATTTTGCTTGACTTTTATGCCTCTTTAAACAAATAAGACATAGAAATATGTCTGTTGAAACTATTCCAAGTATTTAAGAAAAATAAAGTAACTTGTATTTGGCAACTTATCTGTATTTGAGGAATGCATGCCAAGGTGGCATATATAAATTAATCCTGTTTTCAATCCAAGAAATCCTGAGAACACCCTTTTAATTTTCACAGCCTTGCTGTGAATATATAAGCTTTTTAGAAAATTCAAACTTAAAAATATTTTAAGATACTATAAGAAACCATATATTTTCAAATTTTGTGTTTTAGGTCCTCACTATGCTTCTCAGTGGCATATAAATACTGATAATTGGCAAAATCTTTCTCCTTGAAAGTCTTTACAACTGACATTCTCACAAAAATAATTTCACAAATTATATAATTTTTCTAATTCTGAACGAATCCTTTACTTCAGTTTCCAAAATACATTTGGATATACATATCTTAACAGATTCACTAAACAGTGTCCTATTGGCAAATTTTTCCACTTGCATACATGTTGTGTGGATATACTTGGTATCACAAAACAAAATATACAATATGTGAAAAATTACGTTAACTATCATTGGAAGTACATTGGCTAGTGATAAAATAAACTTATCAAACAGCGTCTTTGGCCCCTTTACCCGAATTTTTGCTTTAGCACTTCTCTGAAAGCAGTGTCTTTTACTCCTGCATGTCTCTGTCCTTGGATCCATCTTTTGCCCAAAGATGTTCCTACAGGTTTTATCTCCTGTTCACAGCTTTCCTCAGTCACTGGGCCATGTCTGAGTTAGAATTTGTGCTTGAAAAAGGAACTACAGACCATCGGGATCCCACGCTGATGGATAACGAGAACCAAATGTGATCTAATAGTGGATCAAGTATAAGAAAACATTAGATAAGGTCTTATAAGTTTGATTTCTAAACACGTTGTTACTAAACACGTAGTTTCTAAAAGAAACAGACAGGTGATGTCCCCTGCATATTTTTGAAATTAATACCTATTGCAGTAATAACTAATACCCTGTAAGTACACAATTTTATTGCTACAGTGTTGAAAGAAACTACTCAAACATTTCTAGGTTAGTTCCTACAAAGCAAAGACTATTAAAACTGTATTGATAAATGGTATATGACTTCCCTCTTCGAGGCTTCAGGTTTCTGCTTAACTACAGAAAATGGACTTTCAGTTTTTTTTCTCAGAATGTGATTGTGTTCACTTATTTTACTATATTTATGAAAACATTGTGGAACCCGATAAAAGAATATTTCCTAGTTCTTGAGACAGAAAACAGTCTCATATATAATTAGATATTGACATAATTCAAAATAAAATCATTAGACACTGTGTGTATATATCATTTCAAACATGTGTCACATATCATTTTTTTTGAAATACTCTTTAATTTCATAGTCATTTCTATCACTCTAAGTTTGTATGTGTGCTTTTGTTCACCTCAATCTACCTCCTCAGCCTCTTCCCAAGCACCCATTGCTTCACTTGCCGCTGCTTGTGCATTCTGTGTCTGTGCATAAGACAAGCGCGAGCTTGCTGTGAATCCCAAACCGACCCCAGTCAGAGTACTATCAGGTTACATCACTGCAAATAGGCCTTTCTGAGCCAGACAGTTTGAGGTGTTTCAGCCCTGCACCTCAATAGTATATGTCATGGTAGGAATCTTAATTAGTGTGAATAGTCTCAACCGCTCCACCAAACTGTGACCTATTGAATGGCACATATTGTCAATTAACTATATATGTAGGCTCATTGTAGAGAACCCAATACACTGAAAGCTAGTTTAAGAAATCTGTACAAAAAGGAGATACTGGATTGGTTGCTTTATTGATAGACAAGTGAAAAAAAATGACTGTAAGTTGATTCTTTACACTTCAGTCCATTATTTTACTAACATGAAAAGTGCTGTTTTAAGTAGTTTTGAGGTTCATTCTGAAACCATCATGTGACCATTTAGTGTAACTTTTGGTTTAGCTTATATATTGTGGGGAAAGGCAGTACAATTCATCTGTATGAGAATCATCAAGTTTTTCTGACAGTGAACATCACTTGGATAAATCTCTCATTTTCAGCTGCCAGAAAAAAAATATGCTAACAGATATTTATATGTACTGTCATGGATCATAATTGCTTTGAGAAAGATCTGCTATTTTGGTGAAAAAAGTCAGTTGGCTGCAGATATGTGCTGAATGTAAATATGTGTATGTTCATTTCCATTCAGTGGGCAGAAAAGAGATGTTTTATCGTTTATATCACTGCATTGAGTGATTTTCTACATCCGTTTGAAAATAACTATGTCATACTCTTTCCAGGAAGTGTGCATATTTCAAATGCTAACTGTTCTTAGAGAAGTAATATGAATACACGTCTCCCTTCAATCTGAAACAAAAAGACTGTTTATCTCACCCTGTGATGGAATTAATACAAATTCCAACCCAAGCCTAAATGAATATGCCTTGTGTCATGTAGCAGCCTTATTTGTTTTCTTGAACAGCTTGAACTGGTTTCCTGTCAAAGTTAAACTACTGGTTATTCAATAGAATAAGGTTACTAGTTTAGAGTGAAGAAATTTCAAGCTTGCTCCTATTAACATTTTGTTTCCTTATCTTTCTACAGCAAATTATTTTTCCTTAGCCCTTATAATTGCATTTTCTTTCCTTTTGAAATTATTTGTATTAAATTGCTATAAACCTGTGCTTTGTCTATGAAGGACAAGAATACATTTTAGGTGATGTAAATGTAACTAAGTACAAACTCTATTGTATCTTAAGCTTTCAAAGATATAGAGCTGTATTTCTCAAAATCAATCCCATAAAACAGTAATGTGTTTGTAATATTTAAGTAATCATTAAATTATCAAATGAATTATAAGTATTGCCTTTTTCATTCTTAAATCTTCTTACCTTTAGTTTATTCAACAATGTTATCTCTTTTCCTTTGGTTATTGATGCATGTTATTTGGCCTACAAACATCAAAATGTATACAAAAGTATAAATTGTAAAAACTTTCCCAAGTACACCTTCACTCTTCCCACTTAGAGTTTCTACACTGCCAAATTTTATCATTCCATGTTTCCTTTAAGAATAGATTAGGCAGAGAAACGAATAGGAGACACATGAGCAAAGGAAACTAAGTTAAGTGGAACACTTGTAGCACGTTCCTGTTTAGTATAATTATTATAAATAATAATAGTACAATACAGATTTCCAGCAGCAAATAATATTGATAGTCATTTTTCATTTTTTAATGAAAATAGATTCGTCTCTTAAACAATACATCCTCACCCGATTCACCTCCATCTACTCCTCTGAGATCCCTGCTTCTTCCTTTTTCCCCCCATATATACTCCTCTTCTCTTTCCTCTCCAGAAAAGAGCAGGCCTCCAAGAAACAACAAACAAATAAGACAAAGCAAGATACAATAAGACAAGGCAAAAACCCTGAGACTGGGAAAAAAAGAAACAATAGATGCTTTATAAAATGAACATGTTTAAACTGATTGAAATATTACACAATTAAGTACACAACATACCCTTTAAATTGTACAATTTTGATGTTTCTATATGTATAAATTAAGTATTTGATTGAAAATTAAAAATTAATTGAATATATTATAGAGGATTAATATAGTAACACACAAATTAGAATATTTAAATATATAACTATTTATAAATAGAGTATTTTAGGAATATTAACAAATCTGTATCTAGGTAGTTTCATTTATCTGTGTTCATACAGTTGTATACAGTTCTGTCCTATGCTACTGATCAGTAATTTTGTACACATAGGACAGAGGTTTCTTAATAATGGAATTCTATTCTTTAATTCTTGGGATCAATTCCTGTGCTACTAAAGCGTTGTCATTAAGTCCTGTCCTATATTTATATCTAGGAAATTGTTTCCCCTCTGCTTGTGTCTAGCAGTTTCAAACTTCCAGGCCTTACATTAAGCACTTCAATATATTATGGACTAATTTTTGTGAAGGTAAACAAAGGTATTCTTTCATTCTTAAACATGTGAAGTTACAATTTCCCAGCAACGTTCAGTGAAGATGGATTTCCCCATATTTGTAGGCCTTTGTCAATTAGGTGACTGCAGGTATGTGGCTTATTTTTGAAAATTAGGTGATTATAGGTATGTGGCTTATTATTTCTGAAAATTAGGTGACTACAGGTATGTGGCTTATTCCTGAATATTAGGTGACTGCAGGTATGTGGCTTATTCCTGAATATTAGGTGATTGCAGGTATGTGGCTTATTCCTGAATATTAGGTGACTGCAGGTATGTGGCTTATTCCTGAGCCTCCCATTTCATTGTTTTCCCGTCTACTTTTGTGTCAGTGTCATAGAATCCTTACGAGAGCTCAAAAATATTATTTAAGGTAGAGTACTGTGAGGTCTCTGTCATTGCTTTTTTGTTATTGTTGTTGCTTTTATTTTGTGGGGAGACAGGGCTTCTCAGTGTAACAGCACTAGCTGTCATGGAACTAGCTCTTGTAGACCAAGCTAGCCTCAAACTCACAGAGATCCACCTGCCTTTAATGCTAGGATTAAAGACATGCACCACCACCACCCAGCATGTCAGTGTCTTCTTGCCTGAACGTGCTTTGGCTATTTGGGATCTTTCAACCTTCCATACATATGTTAGGAATGTTTTCCACTTCTCTGAAGAATTCCACTGGGATTTTGATTGGGTAAAATTTTATCTATAGATCATTATTTTTATACAGCCATTTTCACAATATTAATTATGTCAATCCATGAGCATGTGGAACCTTTCATTCTTTGATTTTCTTCAATATTTTTTAGTTCCTTACACTTTTTGTAGCAACCTTTCAACTCCTTTATTAGTTTTACTCTGATGTATTTCTGCAAATCAGCTAAGAAAGATATTCTTCCTCATCTTTTAGTGAGTTCATTACCCTTATATCGAAAACCTACTGATTTTTATATGTTGATTTTATATACTGCTATTTTTCTGAAGATGTTTATCAGAGGTGCGAGTTTTACATATGGTATCATGTCTTCTAGAAATACAGCACTTGAGAGGCAGAGACAAGCAGGTCTCCATG
Organism: Ellobius talpinus; assembly: GCA_001685095.1. Lineage (NCBI taxonomy): Eukaryota > Metazoa > Chordata > Mammalia > Rodentia > Cricetidae > Ellobius > Ellobius talpinus. The sequence continues at coordinate 6,789 of LOJH01034187.1, forward strand.
AATTCGAGGCCAGCCTGGTCTACCAAGTAGGTTTCAAGACAGGCTCCAAAGCTACAGAGAAACCTTGTCTCAAAAAACTAAACAAATAAAATAAAATAAAATTATTAAAGGCCTTTTTTATATCCATTGAGAGGAATGTGTTTCCTGCCCCCAAATTTATTATTACTATGCTACCTATTGAATTGAATTTAAGTTGAAAAATCCCTATATACCTCTAGAGAAATCAACTTCACTTCAGCTTATGGGTTTTTTTCTTAAATCATGTTTTTAAATTTGGTTAGCAAGAATTTATTTGAGAATTTTGTATCCATGTGAAAGAACAAAATTTGTCTAAACATTCTATTTCATTGTATTCTTATTGATTTTTGTCTTCCGGTTAATAATTGCAATATAGAATGAGCTTTGTAGAATTCATTCTCTTTCAATTTCACAGAACAGTTTGAGAAACATTAGTGCTAGCTCTTTTCAACATTTGTTAAAATGGGCAGGAAATCCACCAGCTTCTGAGTTTGTCAGGAGACTTACCATGACTATTTCAGTACCCTTGGTTCTTGCAGATTTGATGAAGATGTTTATTGTTTCTGTCACTTAGGTAAATTTAGATAAGTTGTATGTGCCCAGAATTAATTTTTTGTCAGTTTTCCAGGTTTTCACAATAAACGTTTTAAAACTTTCCATTTAATTACCTTCTATACACCATTGCTACATACTTTTAATTATTCCCTTCTTTAATATGCAATCTTCTGACTAATTTTTAAATTTCCATAATCTTAATATTCTTACTAATTTTTCTCACATGTTGCAGATTTGTTCATCCTGATTACAGACTTTCTCATTAATGATTTTTACTTTTCTTTATTGTTTTGCTTTCAAGGTTCTAAGTTAAATTAGTCTTCCTTCTATCTTCTCTAGTGTTTTTTTAACATTTTTATTTCTCAGAGCTTTATCTAGGAGAGCAAGGTTGACAACTCAGCAGAAAAAAGTAACTGTTATGCAATTCTGATAATCTGACTTTAATTCCATGTAAAAATCCAGATTTGGTGGCAAGAACCTGTGATCCCAGCAGTTCTGTGGAAGGATGTGAAGCAGAAACAAGGGAATCAATCAGACATTCATGTGTGTGCTAACTCGAACACTTAGTGAAGCAACAGAAACAAAAGAAATCCTCCTTCAAGGTGGAAAGTGGAAACTGACTCATGAAAGAATTGCTTTAACTCCCAACACATGCTGAAGCATGTGTGCCCATCCTGCCTTCCACCTTACATACGAACACATAAAAATAAATTTTTAAATCTTTATCAGGCATATTTCTCACATCTGTAATCCTTGAATTCAATAGTTGAGGAGTTATGATATTTTCATGCTCTCTCTGCTTTTATTTGTTTGTTTCTTTTGGTGAGTTGTACATGTGTGTGTGTGTGTGTGCATGTATTTCTGTTAAAGTTGCACTTTAAGTGTGTTGTGTTTTGAATTTTTTTCAGTTTCTATTTAGAGATCTTATTGAGGAGCATAGACTTGAATATTAAATTCCTAATATCATAGGGTAAAACAAACTGAGGTTTCTTTTTCCTTCTCTTCTGCTGGTGAGCCATGTGTATGAACCTTAGTTTGGCTGTGTAGTGTCTCTTTTACTGGATTATACCAAAGCAGCATCGTCTTATCATTGAACCCATAATTCAATTACTGTGTTCTTGACCACTCTGGTAACTACTGGACATGACAGACAGTGTTGTATAAATGTTTAAAAAATGAGTGAAATGTGAAAGACAAAAATGAATTTAGTTGTGAAATCATTTTGAATTTGAAAATTACTCAACTTACAACAAAGAAAGTAATAGTTGCATAGAATTAAGAAACTGAAACAAACTTTCAAACCTAAGTTGATATCCTTCAATATACATCTGATAGATCTCCAGGCCAGGAAACACTGAGGCAAACCTGTAAACCACAATATTAACAGAAGTGAAGTTAGAATAATGCCTCATGATTTTTAGTCTACTTTTATTTGTATTATGTTATAGAATTGAAAGTAAGCATATGGATTTTTGTAACTTTAATGCTAGGTATTTCATACAGAAATAAATGTATACATTTTATGCATAATAATATATGCATTACTAGAAAGTATGGAAATGTTTCATGATTGCCTATGGTCATGAATTATGTCATTTGAAAATATGAAATATACATAGGGAGTTAATGTATTATGAAAATACTTGTTATGTAAAAATGTTTTTTATCTAGATGTACATGTAAATGGAATGCAAACTACCTTTTTACAAATAAGAGAATTTTCCCTTCATGTGACATTCTGTCTCAATCACTACTAAGGAAACATACAAGGAGTAGAAAATCAGGAAATTTATCTATTTACTTTTAAATTTCACTATGGTGGATTAATCTGAATCTTGATCAACAGAGCTTTTTTCCTTGACCTCCTTAGATTTCATATATCTGTATCTATATGTCTATGTGTATTCAAAAAATTCTTTGTTGACCAGGGAATATTTAATAACATGTACTCATAATAACGACAGAACAAATTTCATCCATTTAAATTATTTGTGCTATAAATTTCAGTCTCCTAAAGCCAAAGTTGAATAAAAGATGATGTCCTTTATGTCATGGAAAATATTAGAGTGTTTGCATAAAATATCACGACCCCTAACTACAGTTCAATCCCTGTAACTACTGTGCCATTCCATGATTCCATTTGACAATGTTGACCTACTATGAGCTCTGGAAATTAGGCGTGCTTTCACCAATCCCGTTTGTACAAAGTTCATTATGGATTTGGGAGTAGATGGATAGTTTGTACCATTCAAAGACATCTGATATTCTGGATATATCTACTTTCACACTGTGTAATTATTTGACTTGAGAAGGGTAGAAGCAATTAGTGAGGTGCAGATTTTCTAACTCATTTATATATGTATACATGGACGTATTTATTATACCTATACATGCTATACATATATATTTCATTATTCATTTTAGATTTACTTATTTATTATGCAAACAATGTTCTGCTGGCATGTCTATGCTGAACGAGAGTACCAGAACTCATTATAGGTGGTTGTGAGCCATCATGTGGTTGCTGGGATTTGAATTCAGGACCTCTGAACCAACAGCCAGTGCTCTTAACTTCTGAGCCATATCTCCAGCACAACATATCTCATTATTCTTGAATTTTTATAAAATAATGTAGTATTTTATAATGAAATTGATGGTGATATATGAAAAAATATTTCTTGTTGAATATTTGCTACATTAATATAATGTTCTTTAGAAGCCAGAATCATTTGAGGTAAGTCAAGACTCATGTTTCCTGTCCTTTTGAGCTGCTAGATTTTCCCACATAACGAATCAAATGTTTTGTTATGTTCTGCTATTTATTTATCAGGAGATTTCAATATTTTCCTGTTGTTATAAGTACACTGTTTACACATTTTCTGAAAATTAAATTTCTGTAAAATTTAAATTTAACTTGCCTAATAATGAGCTCTTCAAAGAAATTGCTACTTCTCTGTGAGTTGAAATGGGATTCCACAGAAAGTAGAATCCCATTGTAGAACAAATAGAAAGTAGTTTAACACAAGGGGAGATACTGCTGAAGTACATCAAATATTTTAGGAAAAGAAGTCATTTTTTAAAAGACTTTAATCATAGGGACCCAACATGCTCCAACACTAAACCAGAAAGGATAATTGGCAAGGAAAGAAAATTACAGACCAGTATTTCTCAAATAGATGAGAAAATTCAGCACGAATGTAAAATGAAATCCAATTATGTAAACAAAGATTGTGATCAGATAGGGTTTATTCCAAGTTTTCGAGTCCAGTTTGACATTCTAAAATCAGTTAATATAATTCAGCCCATCACATACAGAAATGTAAGAACAATATTTGTTGCAAAACCTTTCAGTATATTGTAGAGATCCAAGCACAATAATATGCTCTTCATTTGGGATAGTCAACCTATATCAATGAAACAGAAACACTAACACTCACTGGAATGACTAAAATCCAAATGTGTGAGAACACCATTTCCTGCCAAGAATATGGATCAACTGGTCCTCTGGTCCTCAGACATTGAGGCTTGGAGATAAACAACCATATATTCAATCTAGAAAATAGTTTCTTAGAAAATAAACTTGTTCTTGCCATATGATCCATCAACATTATTCTTTTATATTTACATAAATGAGAAAAATATTTTATTCATGTGAAATTCACACTTTATAATTAGTATGTATGCCCCCTTCAAAAATTAGCAACAACTAGATGTCAGCAATTAAACAGATAAGTAGACTGTTGTATCTGTCATATTGTTCAAAACTAAGAAGAAATGAACTTTGTAGACAAGAATGGCCTGAAAGTCTGATTTATTCTACCAATCCTTCCATAGTGGGATTAAAGATGTATACAACAATGCTTAGTTTGATTTTTACAAAATAAAGAGAAGAGGTCCATGTAACATATAAACACAACTATCAAGGGAAACTGTGCAAATACAGAATGTTTATACAAGGATTCTCCACCATTTCCAGTTAATTTTGCTTTCAAGGATTACTAAAATAGTCTGCTTTGTTGATTCATTTTATTTGAAAATGTCATACATGTAAAAAATATATTTTACCCTGCCCTCTGCTGTCTACTTCCCACCCCTAGGACCATCATCCTCCATTGGTGTCAGTCACAAGATTCATGCCTTGGAATTAGTTACCTGAACCATTTAGTTTAACTAATGTCACTTATGTGACCATTGGATTGGAACTGCCCACTGGACTCTAGTGGGGTCATCAGTGGCTCCTCAACTGATGGAATAATTTCTCCGCTCTCCAAGTCTACCAGTTCAATGAGGGGTAGGGTTCCCTGGAGCCTAACTGTGGATGCATATATTTTAAAAATGAAATATCTCTTTTTAAATAGATTTTTCTCATACAATATATTCTGATTACAATTTCCCATCCTTTTACTCTTGTTCTTCCATACTTTTTAATGGTTTCATTGTAATGTTTGTTCCTGCTACTAATTAGAAGACAAAGTAAAATAGTACATGGATTGCATCCTCAATAAGCCTTACTACTCCTTTGGTAAGTATATTAGTTAGGGTTTCTATTGCTATGAAGAGACACCATGATCATGGAAGCTGTTGTAAAGGAACATTTAGTTGGAGTGTCTCTCTGACACTTTCAGAGCTCCAGTGTATTATCCCCATGAAGCACAAGAATGTTCAGGCAGATACGGTACAGCTTTAATAGCTGAGAGTCCTACATCTTACAGGCAACAAGAGTTGACTGATATACTGGATGGTGTCCCATAGTGACACACTTCCTCTAAGAAGGCCGTAACTACTCCAACAAAGCCACACATCCTAATAGGGCCGGGCCACTACTTATGAGATTATGGTTACAACTACATTCAGTCTGTCACATTCCAGTCCTGGGCCACCATAAGCAAAATGCATTTGGTCCAATTCAAAAGTCCCAACAGTATATCATAGTCTCAGAAATGTTTTAAAAGCCAAATTTTAAAATCTCTTCTGGGTTTCATGCATTCTCTTAATGGTAATCCCCTGTAAAATCAAAATAAAAAGCAGATAATATATGTGCTTGTATAATGGCACAGGATATGCATTACCATTCCAAACATATAGAAGGAAACATAATGAAAAGATATTAGACCAAAGCAAGACTGAAAACCAGCTGGGCAAACTTCAACTCTGAATCTCCATATCTGATGTCAAAACACTCTTCAGATCTTCAAGACCATTCAGATTTGTTGACTGCAACACATTTCTCTTTCTTGGGCTAGATCCATTCCCTGTTAGCAGCCTCCTAGGCAAGTATCACGTAACTCTGGCATCTCAAACACCTACAAGGCAATCCAGGCTTCAATTTCACAGCTTCACAGTGGCCTCTCTAGGCCTCCATTCAGGGACATCCCTGACACATGCCTGCCCTAGTAACTTTTCTTAGGCATGAATGCAAATTTCTTAGGCCCTTTCTTCTATCCTTGATGCTAAAGCCAGAATCAAGTGACCAAAGCTGCCAAGTTCTGCTGCTTGCTGGGGCTGGAACATGGCTCCCTCATAGAATTACATCTTCACCAGCTTTCTGTCTTTCACAGCCTAAGCTTGGTTGTCCTAAAACTTACTTTGTAAACCAGGCTGGCTTCAAACTCAGAGGTCTGCCAGCCTTTGACTTCCAAGTGTTGGGATTAAAGGCATGTACGAGCACACCTGGCTCCAAATGTTTCATTAATTCCTTTTGCCAAGTTGGGAATTTAGCTTGTGGGATCTTTTCTCTTTAAACACAGAATTTAACTCCATTCCACTTCCTGTGCCACTTAATCTGTACTTCTTGTAATTTGCTCTTGCTCAGCTTGCTCCTTTTCATTATAAATCTCTATTAGAGTTACCACTAATAGCCATACAACAGAGTAGCTACCAGGCTGTTTTGAGATTTCCTTTGCAAACGGAATTAATCCAAAACTCTTCAGTTCAGCCTCAGATATACTTTTTTGGACAAAGGCTAAAAGCAGTCACATTCTTCACCAAAATATCACCAAAATGACCTTTCAGCTAATTACTAAAATTCTTGAAATAGCCCCACAATTCATCAAAGCACACTCAGTACCATTGTCTTCCATGTTCCTATTGGTGTGTCCCATTAAGCAGTACTAAAAGCATCCAACTGTTTCTTTTTTAACCCAAAATATTAAAATCAAAATTCCTCCAAAAAAACCAAACAAACAAAAACATTGCAGGACTATCATAGCAATATCCCAGTCCCTGGTACCAATTATGTCTTAGGTAGAACAAATTGATTGCTGTGAAGAGGCACCATGACCACGGCAACTCTTTTTTATTTAAAAAACCAAAACAAAACAAAAAACTATCAAAAGATAGTTTTACATTTACATGCCAAATCCATTTCCCACTCTCTCCCCTCCTCCTGCTCCCTCCACATTCCCCTACTCTCATTCCCATTGCACACCCCATCCACTCCTCAGAGAGGGTAAAGCTTCTCATGGGGAGTCAACCAAGTCTAGCACATTGCTTTGAGGCAGTACCAGGACCCTCCCCACTATATCTTGGCTGAGCAAGGTATCCCTCCAGAGAGAATGGGTTCCAAAACGTCAGAACAATCAGTAGGGATAAATCCTGGTCTCTCTGCCAGTGGCCCCACAATCTGCCCCAGCCATACAAATGTCTCTCACATCTAGAGGGCTTAGTTTGGTCCTATGCTGCTGGTTCCTTTACTGTCAGGCCAAAGTTGGAAGGCTTCCATTAGCTCAGGTAAGCTGTTTCAGTGGGTGTCCCCATTATGGTCTTGACCTCTTTGCTCATACTTTCATTCCTCCCTCTCTTCGACTGGACTTTAGGAGCTCAGCCCAATACTTCACTGTGGTTCTCTGCATCTGCTTCCATCAGTTGCTGGATGTAGGTCCTATGGTAACATTTAAGATAATCATCAATCTGACTACAGGACAAGGCCAATTTAGGCAACCTCTCCCTACTGCTTAGGGTCTTAGCTGCAGTCATCCTTGTAGATTCCTGGGAATTTCTCTAGTATTAGGTTTTTTGCTAGCCCCATAGTGATTCCATCAATCAAGATAATTCTTTCCTTGTTCTGTCTCTCTCCTTCCCCCATCTGCACCATCTAGTTCCCTCTAGTTCTCCACTCCTTCTCCCCTGCTCCTTCCCTTCTCCCCCACCCCATCCTCCCAATTTTCTCAGGAGATCTTGTCTATTGCCCCTTCGCAGAGTCGTCTAGGTCTGTTTCTCTTAGGGTTCTCCTTATTACTTAGCTTCTCTGGGTACGTGGACTATTGGTTCTTTTAAAGGAAAAAGCAAAACATTTACTTGGGGTGGCTTGTTTGCAGTTTCAGAGGTTTAGTTCATTATCATCATTGTGGGAGCATGGCTACAGGCTGGAGAAGTAGCTGAGAGTCCTAAACCTTGCAGGCAACTGGAAGTTGAATGAATCACTGGATGGTATACTAAGCGTAGAAAACCTCAAAGCCTGCCCCCACAGTGACACATTTTCTCTAATAAAGCCATATCCACTCCAACAAAGCCACACATACTAAAATTGTCGCTTCCTATGAGTTTATGGGAGCCAATTGCATTCAAACTGCAACATAAGTTTTGCTTTATGACAGCATGAGTTAAACCTAAGCTGCTTATCATGCTTCTTACCTCATTTCCTTGTATGCATCTCATCTCTCCTTCATACTCGATATAGTTCTATAAAAGTTAAATTTATTTGGTACACAAAATTACCCAGAAGACTGAAGTAATGGCTTTTAAAATCATTGAAATCAAGCTATATCTTGTGTGTTCTTGCTTATATTTTCATTAATGCTATCAAAAAATTCAAGAACCTTAGTGGTAGATAAATCTTTTACAGAATGCAGTTGTTTTATGAGTGATATTCAGCTTCTATAGTTTTTCTTCTTGTTTCCAAAGTGGATTTATAGTTCATGCTAGCTCTTTACTAAAATAATTCAATCAATTTCTTTTTGAAAATAACTTTGTAGTGAATGTTTTATGAGTAAAATCGCAGTGATTTTATTGCTTATGGCCTTCATTTAAACATCTGCACAGATGAATACTCTATACAGTTTGGAATTATGTGGGTTCAATTGAAGAAGACGACCTTTTCATTTAAGTCTTTCTGTAAATTATTACTTCTTAGCAACAACTGAGCCTGCAGAACAAAAAAGAGTCATTCAGATGTTTATTTTACAGAACATGATTATAGAAAGTGCATGTGTCATGTCATAGGCATGTTTTCTTGTGAAAATATACTTGTTTTTATGTAACTATACATTACCCAGGAAATTTTCGGGACACAATTTGGCAATGGTAACTATTGTTGATATTAGCATGCATTTGCTTTCTGAATTTGTATATTAAACCTAGAAATAACTAATTTTCAACGGATGATGCATGGTTACTATAGATAACAACTTATGTTCCTCAAAGTGTCAATACAGTTTGCAAAAAATGGAAGTCTACTGTGTTCCTTTTAGTTCTGTGTTGCTAAGTGTGTTTTAATCCAGTCAAGATACATAACCAGAAATCATTTTTATTCTTTATTTTATTCAAATACATTCAAAAATGGCAATTAAATATAGAAAAAGATATCTAGGATGTCATTCAAGCACCGTCAGCTTCACAGGTGTTTTTTAAATTTATTTATTTATTTATTAAAATTTCCCACCTCCTCCCATTTCCCTCCCACTCTCCCCCTCCCCCTCCCTCTCCAGTCCTAAGAGCAGTCAGGGTTCCCTGCCC
>LOJH01034188.1:472-16786 GCA_001685095.1 Ellobius talpinus
AGAAAGAAAGAAAGAAAGAAAGAAAGAAAGAAAGAAAGAAAGAAAGAGGGGGAGGAAGGAAATAAGGAAGGAAGAGAGAGGAGAAGAGGGAGGGAGGAAGAAGGAAGTAAATAGGAAAATCTCCTTGGCAAATAATTCCAAATAATTTACGTATGCATTTCACTCTTAAGGTAGTATTTAACTTCCCATTCCTTAAGTTAATGTAGCAAATAATGACAAGAAGGTATACTGTGGAAGGGGACCATAAGACTTCTATGAAGAAATCCATGTATCTTTCCCATCTAGCCATCCATGTGTGACCCAAGCATCCTACTTCCCCTGAGTCTGAGAGCCACTGCCTCAGGACGATGATAAGGTTAACACCGGTTAGAAGTCATGCTGATGGTATGTCCCCTTGGTGTAGCATGATGAAAGCGGCGCTTCACCGCTGTGTGCCTCCGCTAACAACCCCACAACTCCAATCTAATCACGAGAAAATTATCAGGCAAAACCCAATTGAGGGACGGTCTACCACACAGTTGACGGCACCCTTTGACGCTGTTAGAGTCGCCACAAAGCAAGTCTGAGGAGCCTAAGAAGTCATGACGGCTAGGTGGGCTGTGCTATCTGGAAGGAGCTCCCAAAATAGAAAAGGGATGTGAATGGAGCCTGAGTTCTAGGTAGTAATAAAGTATCAATACTGGTTAATTTTGGTGCTGCTATTACCATACTCGTGTAAGATGTAACTAGTAAAGGGAAGTGGGTTGGAGTAGAGGGAAACTCTCGATACTGCACTTTAAACAATAAGTCCAATTAGGCATTAGATAATGATATTTGTTCAGCTACTTGGGAAGCTGGAGTGGAAGGACCATTTCAGCCCAGAAAATGACTGGATGCTTTTATTGATGCTCGAAGCCCAGAAAGGACGTGCAAACAGTTTTTAAAAGCCTCTCTTTTCTAGCAGCATTAAACAGCCTTCTAAAAATATTTACTTCCTATCCTCCTGAGTGTCTCAGGTCCTCAGGCAAAAAAAAAGAGGTGTAATAGATTCTAACCCCGTTCTGAGGTCTTACTGCTAACAGTTTTCCAATCCCTCAAGGTCACTTGCCTTCTCCACCCTCTCTCTGGGCAAGTGATAAGATATCTCCTTCCTTTGAACCCAATGACAGTCCAAACAGCACAAGCTCCAGGGACACTCAGAGATACTAACCCCAAGCAGTCTCCTTTCCCTGCTTCCTCAACCCACTGCAATTGCCTGAGATCAGCCCTGTTCCCTACCAGTAGAGGAAAATGCTTCTCCTTCAGCTCGCATGCGCCAAGTGCTCTGACCCAAATATTTGTGTCCTTCAAAATTGACTTCCTGAAATATTAACTCCCAAAGTTGTGGTATTCGAGTCTGTGTTTTTGAGGGTTGAAAATCTTGAGGGAAGAACCCTCATGAATGGTATTAGTGCCTATAAAGGACACCCAACAGCTGCCTTGATCCCTCCACTGTGCAATGACACAGCTATAAGGCCTCATCGATGAAGAGAGGATCTTCATGGATGAGTATCTTCATAGACACCTAGCCTGTCAATACCTTGATTTTAAACACCCAGCTTTCTGGAACTGAAAGAAATCAGTTCTTGTCCAATAAGCTACCTAGTTTACAGTGTTTGGTTGGAGGATCTCTAACAGAAAAAAAGTTATTCCATCAATGTTCAGTTTCAAAGCTCGCTGACAGCTGTGCTCAGAAGCCCTGCCCTTTGGAGAGAATAGAAGCTTCTGCTCTACACGCCCACCTGGGTTCTTGCAGTGTATTTACTCAGAACAAGAGTATTTGTGTGTAAGCCTATTTCTGTCTGCTGAGAAACAAACACTGTAAGGGTCTTATCGGCTATGGATGATTGCTTAGCGATATCTGTCAGCTTTAAGATAACTCATCAGTTCTTAGCAAAAACACTCTCTAGGGTCTAACATTTGAAGAAAATGTGGGCAAAGAAAGGATTAGAGTAGGCCTTGCCCTTAGGGTGTGTGAAATTGAACACAGCTGCAGTTTGAATTTCCGGTGTGTACATTATTTAACGATGCTTTGGAACTGCTTGAGGTACAGGTGCAAAAAATGTAGTTTAATGTTGTATTCCAGGGCATTTCCCTAACATGTGTGTGTGTGTTGTTCTTAAAAGATTACTTGGAAAGCCTCAATTAGTGTACCTCTGTTGAGGTAAAATTGGAAAAAATATCTTCATTCTAGACCAGTGTGAGAAGGGTACTCTGCCATTTAAACAGAATACTTTCTCCTTATTTCTGAGCTCTCTAATGCTTCCGTTTTTGACTGGTTTAAAAATAAGACATCATAATCTCTCCAGCAAAGTATTTCTAGTAAGAGCAGCAAGGGGCTAGGCTCGCTCCATCCAGATGACTATTATACAGTCAAAGAAAAACACCCATGCAATGCATCCAAGTTACATTCAAGTTCACTGTTAAATGCAGTATGTAGTTGTCTTGTGCTGAGGTCTGACTAATCCCTATAATAAAGAAAAATATGCTAAAAAATAAAACTAAGAATGGAAAAGAGGACAATATTTCCCTTGTTGGCTCCATCTTCCCATTGGGACTGGTCCAGTACACACACCAGCTACTTCCTGCTGGCATATTCCAGGGAATCAATTCACTCTTTGTAGATATTAAGAAATTGTGGAAGCATTAAAAGGGGAGACACTCAATGGATCTAATGTAATTGGAGACAAAGGATTGAAGTGATGTAGAGGAAGAGGCAAGAGGAAAGCTGGTCAGAATCTAGGGTGATCAGTGTCCCATTGGTGGGAATGGGGGGACCTGAGGTCAAAGCAGAGTATCCCAGAAGCAGCTTGGCTACTCTTATTTCTGAAGCTATTAACATTAATACCACCAACCAGATGCAAACAACTGTTTGTGCTTAGGAATGGATTTAACATGAACTTCTAAGAATTCCTAAAATGTAAGACTTCTAGTACATGTGTGAGTGTGTGTGTGTGTGTGTGTGAGAGAGAGAGAGAGACAGAGAGAGGTTTTTTTCATCCTGTGTACAGTGATTAAAAATGATGGAAATGGTTTTTCTTTCCTTTGTCTTTTAGGAAGAACAAGCTCTATTATACATGATGGCCCTGAGGTACAAAGCTGTCTTAACGAGTTTAACTTTTGAATCATTTGAACTTTTGGCAGATGTACTTGACGTTTGTGAATGAAATGGGGAGAGCTCTGGCTGTTCTCTTGGGTTGGGTTTATTTTACTTTGCTCTCTAGTTTTGCTCTGCTGCCTTTAATTTTAAGTGGATGATCAAAACAACTTGCTAAAGTAGTGAAGCCTTAACTGCAAATCATGCCTTGAAGTAAGTAGGTCACTGAAAACCAAAATGGTATCAGATGCTGTCTAGGATTTCAGTTTAGCAAGATTATCTTGTGTAATTGCTGTAAAAAAATTCTAAAAGCTTAGGGGACTGAAAACCTGTTTTTAAAGCTTTGCTATAACAGAAAAGTTTTCTTCCTATGACAGGTGGTATTTATATATGCATTACCCCCTTCTGGGAAAACTGTATTTAGATAGGATTTGGCCTTACTATAAGTCCTACAGTATCATGAGGCCACTGTCACCATAGTTTCTCAGTCTGGGTCTGAGTGTGCCCTTCCTAGAGGCAGTGACTGTACCACTGTGGTGGTTTGAATGAGCACTGGCACCTGTAGGCTCACATATTTAAGTGTTTGGTTCCCAGGTGGTGGACTATTTAGGAAGGTTTGGGATGTGTGATCTTGTTGGAGGAGGTATGACATTAGGGGTGGACTTTGAGCTTTAAAAGCCCACACCAATTTCTCTCTCTCTCCTCTCTCTCTCTCTCTCTCTCTCTCTCTCTCTCACACACACACACACACACATTTCTTACTGATAAGATGTAAGATGTAATTTCTCAGCTACTGCCCCAGCACCATGCCTGCCTGCCTACTGCCACACTCCAAACCTTGATGGTCATGGACTAACCCTCTGAAACTGTAAGCCAGTCCCCAGTTAGATGCTTCCTTTTGTAAGTTGCCTTAGTCATGGCCTCTTTTCAGAGCAGTAGTAACCCTAACCAAGACTGAAGTTAAGAAAGCAAGTAGCAAATGAAATTGTCTCTTTATACAATTCCTCTAAAGAAAGATAGCTGGATGCAGTAGCCCATGCTTGTTATTCCAGCACTTGAAAGGGTTAGACAAGAGGATCTGAGTTGAAGGTTAGCCTCAGCTACATAGGGAGTTCAAAGACAGATGAAGCTACTGGAGACCTTGTCTCAAATGGCCAAAAGAAAAGAAAGAGGAAGAGGAAGGGGAGTACTGGAATATTTCCATGATATGATACTTGTGAAGAAATGGATCCATGCATTGAACTTCATCAGTAGGGTAAACGATATACCAGACACACTTTATCTCCTGATGGAAGTGTACCACATCATCTAGACTTGAACTTGACTCTGATAAACTTTATTTTCTGCTAGCACTGAGGATTGAACCCAGGACCCAGCATGTGTTAGACAAGCTCTCTATCAGTAGCTCTACGCCTTCCCCTTTGCACAAGCTTTCAGATCTAACTAGATCTGAAGTGCAGTGTTATATGACAACACTGACAAAACCAACAAAACACATCTATGGACATCTCTATAAGGAAAACATCTGAGTAACCTCAGCAAATTAAATACAAGGATTATTTTTTAAGATGAAGAAGAAATCTTCAAAGACTAAGGGCCAGTAAAGAGTCACTTAAATCTGTCATCAGGCATGATGCCATATTCATCCAGCTTCAAATGAACCAAGCAAACCACACAGGACCCATGTGAGCCCACTGAAAACTGGCTCCATATTTGATAACTATGAATCAACCATTGTTGTTTGCTTTGGGATTAATAATAGTATTTTGATTACATCAAGAGGAATCTTCATCTTTTAGTGACACAGACCAATACACAGATTTGTTTACTTTTATTATTAATGTTTAAAGACAGGGTCTCATGTAACCCAGGCTAGCTTCAAACTTGCTGTGTAGCCAAGGATGACCCTCCATCTGCCAAGTGCCGAGATTATAGACCTATGCCATCACTCCCCATTTATATGGGGCTAGGGATCAAAATTAGGGCTCTGTACGCACTAGGCAAGCCCTCTATCCTCTGAGCTACATCTCTAGCCCCAAAACAAATTTTTATTTTAAATATAGCTGGTGTTTTCTAGGATTATTTCTTCAGAAAATGCTGGCTTTTCCTCCCCTCCTTTGTTCTTCCCTTAAACCGAGGTTCCGTTCCATCTCAAGACAGTCACACCTCATCTATCTTCACCCTTGCATCTCTTCACGTTGCATAATAATCTCCTCAAGTGCTTCTATCACAGACCTGAGCACCATAGGACCAAAGGACCTTGCCTACTCATGAAAGCTTGGTTTTTCAAAAGCCTGATGCTTGGTGAATTAATAAATGAATGGATTATAATCAAAGCTGTGTTTCCTCTTGGGCATGTTTATAGTAGCCATGAATTTTAAGCTTGCTGGTGCAAACAATAAATGGTTACTGATTCATGAGCAACACGGTCACCATGCCATGGTGTGGGACAGTGGTCTATATTCTGTCAATTATATTTTAAATAAATGATGATTGGCCAGTAGCCAGGCAGGAAGTATAGGTGGGACAACCAGACAGGAGGTAGAGGCGGGTCAATGAGAACAGGAGAATTCTGGAAAGAAGGAAGTCCTAGTCTGCAGTCCTGTCCCAGCCACAGAAGAAGAAAGATGTGACTACCCCGTCAAATAAGGTACCGAGCCACCTGGCTAACACAGATAAGAATAATGGACTAATATAGGTTGTAAGAGTTAATAAGAAGCCTGAGATACTGGGCCGATCAGTTTATAACTAATGTAGACCTCTGTGTGATTTCTTTGGGACTTNGTCAATGAGAACAGGAGAATTCTGGAAAGAAGGAAGTCCTAGTCTGCAGTCCTGTCCCAGCCACAGAAGAAGAAAGATGTGACTACCCCGTCAAATAAGGTACCGAGCCACCTGGCTAACACAGATAAGAATAATGGACTAATATAGGTTGTAAGAGTTAATAAGAAGCCTGAGATACTGGGCCGATCAGTTTATAACTAATGTAGACCTCTGTGTGATTTCTTTGGGACTTAACTGCAGGAACAGGGCAGGACAGAAAACCTCAGGCAACAATGGCAGCTTTCACTCTCACCGTTTGAGGGCACATCTTCTTGAAAGGAAGCAGCAATTAGCAGTTACAACAGCAAGCTTTGTAGCTTGCCTCCTGTACAGTAGGCACTGTTAGAAGCACTTTGTGTGTTTTAAGTAACATACTAGACAGAAAACATGCAGAAAAAAGAAAATGCCACCTCAGGAAGATAAATAGTAACCCACCAGTGTCATTTAAGGTGACCTTTGGGTGCTTAGTAGATCAACCAAGTCACTTCACAATTGAATCTGTATCTCTTGCGTGGATGACTAAAGAATGTCTTCTCGGGATGAGATCAGATGTGGCTTCGACCCCAACCATGAGACATCCATCACAGACTGGGAACAACACCAGATTCCCAATTTAGCTCTCTCTGTCCTGCCTTGTGACCCAGACGGGAACTCCTTCTTGTTTGGACTATCGTAGTCAGTTAAGGTTAAGGAAACACGGCACTCCTTCCTCACTTGAGGAATCTGAAGTTGGTCAAAGTAATTGCTGAACACGACATGCAACACTCAATGGCTCAAAAGCGAGTTGGTCTTCCAAGGCAAAAAAGAGTCTGTCTGATTCCAGGATTCTTGACGAGCCCATTACTCAAGCCACAAATACTTGAACTATCCAATGACTCAGTGGCCTTCAACCACACTTTAAATAAAGGCCTTCTATCATGTTGTACACATGTGTTCTGCCTCCAGTTGAGCTTTCTACAAATGCCAAGCTGCTAAAATGCCCCCGCGTTACTTTCTGCAGAACTCTGTCCCAACGGTTACTTCAAAAAGATGATTGCCTATATTTCCTGGTAAAGTTCAGATAGCAGCCTCTCTGGTTGACGTCACTCCCAGCCTCTTCTAGCTGATTCAAGCACTACTCATTTTCTTTCTTAGTCCTCCTTTTGGGGGTGTTTTCTCGGCAGTACAATACACATTTGTAAATGTACTGTTTGAGCCATTTTGAGTGTATACTTCAGTGCCGCTAAATGAATTCAAATTATCCTGAGGTCATCAACACAACCCGGACATACTCATCCTCCCAGACTGAAACTTGTTCTCACTAAATGCCATTCCCTTTGTACCTACTCAGTCTCCAGCTACGGCCTTCAATTTTCTTTTCCATGAAACTGTCTTTCTGATATTTTTAAGTTTTAATAAATATGATATGCCTACAAGGGCAGCATATTGCCAAAACAAAGAAGTCTAATACCTTACAACTAAAAACTTTCATTTTCAACTTTGGATTAGTAGATTCATAAGTGTTCCTTGATCTCATTGATTCCTATTTATCCAGTGGCCTTAGGTGAGGCCTTATCTTCTTTAGGTGAGATTTTGTGGTTCTTAATATTAAGAAAAAAAATACTGGGTCTCATCCAGTATAAAGAGTGTGAGAGCAACAAAGCCACACCGTTGGTTTACTAAAGTTTTGTTTGTTTAATGTTTGTTGGCATTTTCCCTGCATGTATGTCTGTGAGGCTGTCCAAAGCCCTGCAACTGGAGTTACAGACAGATGTGAACTGCCATGTGGGTGCTAGGAATTGAACCCAAGTTCTCTAGGAGAGCAGCTATCTTCCCCTGCCAAGCCATCTCTCCAGTCCCAGCTTTGGTTTTTGTTTTGTTTTATTTGTATGTATTTCAGGGCCATCTCTCTTCTTGGACACTGTCATCTGTGGCTAAATAAGCACTTTCTAAAGTTGAGGTAGTCAATCGATTCCACATAAAAAGGCATTTACTCACTTATACGTGATGCTCATTCTTACTATTTAAAACGTAATTTATACAGGGTACAAAATAATGACTTTCGTTACATTTCCCTACGTGTCTATCTTTTTACCTCGCTCACGTTCTCCTCTTCCCTCTTTCCATGATCTGTCTCCATGCCAAGGGTCCCCCTTCTGCTTTCCAGTCACACACATGTATGAGTAGGTTTAATGTATTTAACAACTGACATTCTGCATATGCGAATATGGAGAATAAAGGAGAGCTTTAGTCAGTTGAAAACAGGGAAGCAACTTCTCAGTGTCTGAGGGGAAGAGCGAGGCAGAGCCCTGCTCATTCTGAAGGCTAAGTAGGCAGAATGTGAAGTACAGCTGCCATGCTCCTGCCTCAGGGTGAAACCAGATGCAGCCAGGGAGTCCCAGTGGGTGGAGAAAGAGGTAGGACAGTTTAACACTGACACTTTGGCCACCGGAAAAGTCATTTCTTCTTCTCATATAATTAAGGGGAAATAGAGCTTGGGGAGTAAGATTTGCTTGCATTCCAAACCTCTCAACTACAATCAAACTTAATTTTCCACCCAACTTTACCAAGTGCTATGGTTTGGAAATGAACTGTCTGCTCAAAAGATAAATTGAGTCAGGTGTGGTAGCGTATGCCTTTAATCTCATCATTAGGGAGGCAGATGTAGACAATTCTCTGTGAACTTGAGGCCTGCCTGGCCTGTGATAGTCATTTCCAGGTCAACCAGTATTAAACAATGAGACTCTGTTTTTAAAAAGAGAAATTAATTGAAGGTTTGAAAAACAGCTGATGGATAGAATCATTGAGAACTGATTCTCAATCAATGGATTAATCTCTTGGTATTGCATCGTTCCACGGTGTGAATTGGAATGAGGCCTGTTGGAGAAGCTAGGTCATGTGGGTGGCACCTTAGAAAGATGTACCTGTCTACAGTGCACATCTTTGACTCACTCCCTTCCCCTCGCCCACTCCAGGTCTCACAAGAGCCGGAGACCCTGGGCTGCAACCACGGGCACACATACATCTTTCCTCTTCTCAATGGTTCTTCTCAAGGCAAAGTCTGATGGCATGGGAGACATGAACAGAGTGGCTCTACAGTCAGTTTTCAGATGCCTCGTTGAATAAAGCAGCGTGTGTTATCATTGGTAGCTTGTGTTAGAAAACACGGCTCATCTCCCGATCTCAGCGGGGTGACAGAGTACATGCGTTTACACAACCTTCCTATTTTATTAAACTGTACATTAAATACAATGTAGACATAATATGTGATGTAAGTTTGAGGAGGGCTCAAAGCAGGTCCACATACGCTGCTTTATAGATATTGCTCTGTTTTATTTGTTTAAAGATAGGGTCTCATGCTGGGTGGTGGTGGCGCATGCCTTTAGTTCCAGCACTAAGAAGGCAGAGGCAGGTGGATCTCTGTGAGTTCGAGGCCAGTCTGGTCTAGAGAGCAAGTTCCAGGACAGGCTCCAAAGCTACAGAGAAACTGTCTGAAAATCCGCCCCCCCCCAAAAAAAAACCATAGGGTCTCATGTATCCCTGCCTGGCCTTAAACTCACAGACACCTGCCAGTCTCTGCCCTCTGAGCGCTAAGATAAAAGGTGGGCCACCATGTCCAGTGGTCCTGCTCTCTTGAAATAATGCAGAACATGAGGAAAGAGAACCTCGGCCCAGGCGAAGGTCAGAGGCCATTTAACGATCCCCACATCCCCCTTTCAAAGGGGGAAATTATGTACCAAGAATACTCCCGGTACACTAATTTACAATGAGTCCTTACAGAGCTCATCTCTGCTTATTTTTCTACACCTGATTACTTTCTGAAGAGTAAGATTTAGCCCAGACACCTCCCATGCAGAAGGCTGCCTGCACCGTCCTGAGAAAAGCAGTCTTCCTTTGCTTCCAGGGTGAAAGGACTTCACAGTGTACCGCCCAGGGCTCTTCACAAGGGCTAAGGAATCCTAGTTTGCTGTGACGAACCCTTGAAAGGGCAGCGAGGAGAGAATGTTCTGGAGTGTACAGAAGCTTTGCCGGTGACAACCCAGAAAGCTACTGATTTGGAAACCAATTAAAATGGACAACAGTTTAATAGCAGATGTATGCTGTGGGACCACCAAACCCCGAAACGAAGCTGAATCTGGGGGAGAAAGTCCCCAACAACTTAACAATTATAAAGGGAACTGATGGGGGCAGGTGGACACCATTTAGAGCCGTTCCTCTGTACCAACAGCTGTGAAGCCCACTTCAAACATCCCCACGTTCCATCTTCGGAGTGAACGCAGCTAGGCCACCTCAGTTCTCTGGGGGGATGTTTGTTCCCTTTCCTTATCCTAACATCAAGAAAACGTTACCACAAGAGAACACAGCGTCTTGCATCCTAAATGCCGTTCCTCTGTGAGAGCTAGTTCTCACCCCAGCTGCAAAGCCCATCAGATCCCAATTTAGCAGCTATTCTTTCGCAAGTCTCAGTAAACATCATCAGAGACACAAACACGCAGGACAGGTAGTGAGAAAAAAAAACGGCTGCCAAAAATATCCCAAGCTCTCCACGGGCAAACTTCCTTTCTCCGACTCCTCTCAGTACTTCAAGGACCCGAGCGCCATTTGTCTGCCGCACGGTGCACACTGAGCGGCCTTTAAAGGAGTGGAGTCCTCTCGTTTTCCTGCTCTCCTGTGTGTGTGGCTGCAGGCTGTGCATCGTGACCTGGGCCAACAACAAGGCCTTGTGGTGCAGGGACAACTGAACCATTAAGAGGAGGGAAAAGGTCATTGGAAAAGGAATTCTGCCCGTTTAGTGTCTTGCTCAGCAAGATGTGATGACTGCCCCATTCACCACAGAGAAATCAATTGTTAGTTATTGAAGAACAGCTTGAGGAGGGGAGGAGAATATCTCTGTGTTCTACCTCCTCGCTATCAGGCAGTTCAGATTTTGCCTTCTTGTAAGAGGGGAAGGGAGAGAGGCCTGCAATTGTCTCCCAAGCCCTGGGCATGTCCTTGTGATCTCCCAAGAGCCCACAGCTGGAGTAATGGGTAGAAAGGGATTTGTGAAGAAGCAAGGCCAGAGTTGGAAGTTCTTTATATTTGTGAGTTGTTCTGCTCATCTGAAGCCCTTGACTTGAGAAATGTTTGTGTTGGCTACCCTGAAAATCTATACATCACACACAAAAGGGGCATTTACAGGTGCAGCTGCCTACTTACATAAGGTCATCTGAGTTTCCTGTTTAATCCTAACTTCTTGGGGCATAAGGAATAAATGAATCTCTATGGCCCCAGGACACTGGAAAAACGCCCATACATAGGGTGCTCTGAATCAGTTTTTCTTGCATTCCATTTTTAAATATTTATTTTAAGACACTATTAGCCCTGACTGGTCTGGGACTCCGTATAAAGACTGAGTTGGCCTCGACTGCTAGATGTAAATCAACTTCAAGTTTTTACTTTTCTTTCCCCCTTTTTTTGGTCACCCTTCCAGTCTCTGTTCTTATCAATTACTTTCCCCCGTTTTCTTTCATTTTCTGTTTCCCAAAGTCCTGCCTTTGAGGATCCACCAAGGCTTTCAGAGCAGGGTTGACTAGAGAGAAGTAGGCAGTATTTTCTGGGGGATTGAAAGGGAGGAGGGCATTTCCCTCCACCAAATCTGTTTTGTGACTCAAAACAGAAGCGTGATAAGGAGGGGATGGCAGGAAAGTAAACGAAAAATACAATCTTCTTGGAAAAGTGATAGAACCCTGTTCTAAGAGCCCCAGGATTCAGCTGTGACAGAGGACTCGCTTCCCTCCATCCTGTTCTCCCCCACTGAGGGGAGGGACAGGGGACTGGCCTATTGAAATAAGTGACAGATCATGCCCAGCTGCAGGAAATGAGCAAGCCCATAAGGAAAAGTCCCAAAAATAAAAATGACAGGTGGAACAACTATATGCTAAACAGGAGCTACCAGCTCTCCAGGAACAGTTCATTCATAAATCAGGAAAAAATTGATGTTCATGGAAAGAGCTTTCCATGTGCACCCAGTGCTACTGGACGTAAGAACTGCTGTCACACAAAAGGCAAGCAAGGGGGCATCTAAGAAATGATGCAACTGAGAAGATCACAAACAGCCAAGAGGCTAATAATACACAGGTGCTTAAGAGAGAGAGAGGAGAGAGAATTCTGACAGAACAGATGTTATAACATCCTCTAATGAGAAACATCGCATTTATATCAAACAATGGTATGGTGTGCTGTCTAAGAAGGCAAATCTATTTCCCTTTTCTCTGCATATCTCCTTGTAACAAAATCCAATCCCTTGCTGTCTTCCTACCCCACAGCAGTCCCATGAGTAGACAGCAGTGAGACATCACTAATACCCCTCCTCCCAGTGTCTCTCGACCACACATTGATTTAGTCATAGCACAAGACCACACCGCCCATCTGTACAGAAGCTGGCATGAAAAACTATCTGTGAGGCACCTGGCAGTAGAACCAGGATTGATCCCTGGTGCATGACCTAGCTTACTGGACATCATTTCCTAGGTGGGATGCCATGCTCAGTCTTAATGCAGGGGGGAGGGGGTTAGTCCTGCCCCAACTTACTGTGTCAGACTTTGTTGACTTTCTATGGGAGCCCTTGCCCTTTGGGAGGAGTGGATGGGGGGGTGTTGGGCTGGGGGAATGCCGGCAGGAGAGATGGGAGGGGGAGAACAGGTGGAGGGGTAGGGAGAGGACTGTGGATAGAATGTAAAATGAAATTTAAAAAATTAAAATTATAAAGGAAAAAGGAAATCTTTTCCAGGAGGCATCATGTTCCTTTTCTTCAACTGCTAGAGTCACTGTGGTCACATCGGATTTTGCGTCCCCTCCCTGCATCTGCCTTTGATGAAAGGCCCTGTAGAGTTTGGTGAAGCTGGGGACTGAGGAGAGAGGAGACAGGAGCGAATAGTGAGAAAAGATGACATGTCCCCATGTCCTTTTCTCCTTTAGTGAAGAAACTAATGAGGCAAAAAAGGTCCTTTTTGGAAGCAGTAGTAGAAAATGATTTTTCTTGGCAAAATAAAGACAAAAATATGGCATATTCTCTAATATTTTTACTTGTTTGCTTCAAGTATTTACTACTCTCCTGTTGAACACAAAAATACTTGGGTCATAGGCTCCAATTTCTCAAATGCTTTTCTTCTAGGTAGAATGCTGAATTGTTACTTTTTAAGGTTTCTGAAACAAATTGTCAGTTTCATAAGCTTACAAGGAAAGAATATACTCTCACTTAACCCATCATCCCCCAGGCTAGATGTTATCGCTCTTGTTTCTTAAAGCCTTTCCTTATTGGCAACTCACAGGAGAAAGTGGAGCACTCTCCAGGGGAAAACACTCTCTAAAACGCACACTTTTCTCCCTAATAGCGGAAAGCAGGAAAAGAAGAGCTGCTCAGTATGGCCACATCAGGAAGAGGGGCAAAGAGGTCCAGTGTGACACCATTCCGCTCTGTCTTCTGGGCCTTGGCTTGAGGGTAGAGCAGAAACAGGAAGCATGAGACACGCAGAACTAAGTAGTTCCAATAAGGTCACCTAGAGCTCACACTTTCAAAAAAGCCTTGTCTCCAGAGCTGGAGAGATTGCTTTCTGGTTAAGAGCATGTCCTACTCTTGTAGAGGACCCAAGTTCTGTTCCTCCTGTAAAACCAATTCTGGTTCTGATGACCTCTTCTGGCCTCCTTGGGTACTGCACTCTCGTTCCAACACACACACACACAATTTTTAAAGAAAAAATTTAAAATCATATCTTTTTTAAAAAACAAAAAAGTGTTCATTCAAAACCACTGGAATTTAAAGAATTCCATTTTGTGAAGGAGGAAGCTAGTGTAGGGTCATTTTCCTTTTCCACATGTGAACATGGAGTTCAGGAGATAGCTCAGCAGGTAAAGTCACGTTGCCACCACATCTGGTAACTTGAGATTGATACCTAGAACTAACTCCTGCCTGTTGTTCTCTGACCATCACATGAGCATGGCTCACAAGTACAGACATGCTAAATAAATGACAGGAAACAGTCAACTTCTTACTCTTTAGAAAAGACATCAAAGGACCTTTATAGAGGTGAATACATTAAACTCTCATAATTTTTTGAAGGTGGAAAGAATATAAAGCTTGCTTCAAAAGGGCAACATTTTAGTTTTCTCTTCCATTCTTCCCAAGCTGTGGAATGTGGTGGAAGAGACCACTCTCTTACTAGGAAAGAAGCCAGTCTGGCCCGCTGGAAAGGAATGGCCCAGAAGGTTCACCTAAGAAGCTCACTGAGGATGGCAGTGTGCCTCAAAGACTTTCGACTTACAAAACTCAGCTCCTTCGGCTCTGACAGATTCTGAGTTCTTTATTGTCCTGATCTCATACCACCTTCCTGCCACCACGATTCTGGCTGCTCTGGATTTCCTTGCTACTGAAAAACTGAGGCTTCTCCCATCTGCTCACTATAGGCACTGTATCTATAAGGGGCCAGGAGGGAATCTTTTAGAAAGTAGACCAGTTCTCTTTCTTACAGATTCTCTTTCTTCCTCTGACTGCAAATAACCTCATCTATTCTTCCAACATTTCCACTATTTCAATGATCTGAAAGCTAAATAGTTAATATGTTCATAAGCAGAGTTAAGTACTTGGGAACCTTGACTCAAAGGTCCGAGGTGGGGGTGGGGGAAGGAAATGCAAGCACATCCTATAAACTGTTTCAACATCCATGTGGAGAGATTATGGGCAGGCAGAAAACAAAGGGGCCCTGTGGTGGAGTTAAGGGACATATTGTGTTCCAAGCTACAACTGCCAAGCTGTTACAAAGGGTTCTTTAAATATTTCTGATGGGAATGAAGTGAATTATGACCAACACGGGGGGGAGGGGGGATGCAGAGGGCAGAGTGTCAGGTAAATGAAAATGGAGAATTTCCTTCTGGGCTGTTCCCAGCTCACCTCCTCAATGACTCCCTTTTCCCCTCTTTATTTATGACTTGGCGATGAGCTATCTTTTGTCATTCATTTCTCACCTCAGCATCATCCACTTCCAAATTGCCCCTGTTCTGATCATGCTTGGATTTCATGCATCGTTGCTCTAGAGGCAGGAAAGTGGGATCTTCAGATGGGGTGCTAGCGGACATTGTCACATTTGCTTCCTTCCTTCCTCTCTCCATTTCTCTCCCTCCCTCGCAGTGCTGAGGAATAAACCAGGACCATGTGCATGCTTGGCTAATGCTCTACCACCATGTCACAGTCCCAATCCTTCAGCTTCTCCAGTTCAGTTGGAAATGCCCTTGTCTCATTCCTCAAACATCTCATCGTCAGGCTTTTATACAGAATCAACCATACATCCGTGTCTGTGAATGGCAGGCCCAGTTTTCTAGACATCCAGGAGTTAGACAAGCACCACGTTGCACAATTGCAATTCCAACACCCACGAATCAGAGGCAGGAGGAACATGAGTTTACGGATAGTCTGGGTTACAAAAACAAACAAAATCCCATGGCAATCAGTTCTTTCTGTTGGAATGCAGGCTGTGTGGTAGTAGGACTATGAGTTAGACACCAGCACTTGCATCTTCATTCAGACGCCAGTGTTATTAGTAACTGATGTTGCAGGAGGACCATCTGCCAGACTTGCATGACGTCATTTACCTTCACAACAGCACTGAGGAAAATAAGCATCTATCTCTTCTACACTACAAAAGAGGAAAGTGAAACACTGAGATGTTGAAAAAGTAACCACGTATGCAATATCTATCCGACACAACCTGCCCTTCCTCCAGGTCACAACTCCCTCTAAGCTGGAAATAATCATGAGAAGCTGTGCTCTAGAAGGCAGTCTTCTGGTTCAACTCGAAGCAAGCTTTTTAATATGCTCAGTTAATTATAACTCTCTAGTGTTTGAATTTTAAAACGGCCAGGCTTTTTCTTCTGGCCTGCCAACCAGCTCCCAAATCATGACACAGAGACTTATTATTAGTTATGAATGCTTGACCTTATCTTATACTCCTTTCTTGCTAACTCTTATAGCTTAACCTGTTTTTCTTCATCTGCCTTTTGCCTCAGGGCTTTTTACCTTTCTTTCCTTGTATATATCTATTTTCACTGCTTCTCATGTCTGTCTGTCTGTCTAGCGACTGCCTGGCTTTTGATCCAGGGCATGTCCCTCTTTCTCCCTCGTTCTCTTTTTCTCTCTCAAGCCTAGATTTCTCCTCCTATTTATTCTCTCTGCTTGCCAGCCACACCTACTCCTCTCCTGCCTAGCTGTTGGCTATTCATCTTCTTATTAGATCAATCAGGTTCCTTAGGCAGGCAAGGTGAAACAAATCCAATACATCTTTACACAAACAAATGCAACACAAACAAATGTAACACATCTTTACGTCATTAACAAAGGCAGCATAAACAAATGTAACACATCTTTA
>LOJH01034188.1:21136-32911 GCA_001685095.1 Ellobius talpinus
TGTGTGTGAGAGAGAGAGAGAGAGAGAGAGAGAGAGAGAGAGAGAGAGAGATTCTGTAAAGGCATACATTCATCAGAAACATTTACATGATGGAAAAAATACAAACACTAAAAGATCAAATCATCTAACACCCCAATAGCACCACCCAATAACCACTATTAGCAGTCATAGACCACCTTAGGCTTATTTATTCATTGGAACAGCAGATAAGGTTGTATAAATTAAAATGACTATTCGAATTAGACGATACTAACATGGTACTGATATTTTAAGAGAGGAGGGAAAAAGTTCTTATGAGATAAAAGAGAATGTCAAGATCATCTCCAAAATTTTGATAACTATGTGATTATATTTCATTTCGTCCAAGCAGAAAGTAATGTTTTGCTTTGTAAGCATAATTCCTACAAATGTTTACCATTAGTTCCATATTTAAATGAGCTCAATGCTGTTTATATGATCTATAGCCTAGTGCATTGTGTGCATCCAGGTGCGCGTGCATGTGTGCGTGTGCATGTGCATGTGTGTGTGTGTGTGTGTGGTGTATGTGTTCGCATGCTTTTGAGTGTCCTGTAGAGATAAATGTCAAATGTCTTCCTCGGTTACACTCCACCTTATTTTCTGAGACAAGGTCTCTCACAGGACCTGGAACTCCACAAGTGACTAGACTGGATCATGCTGTCTCTGGTCTCCCAGCACCAGAGTTATAGGTGTGCACTACCACACTCATCTTTTACAGACGGACTGGGGATGTGAACCCATGTCCTCACGCTTGGGCAGCAATCACTTTCCTAAAACTTAAGAAACCGATGCCTTTAGACCTGAACACAACTTGACCTCAAACATCTATGTTTCATGTCCCTTCCCTCAGGACATTTCTCCTTTGTGTTTTGGCATTTTGTTTCCTGTCAAACTACATGACCTCACTTCCTCCACCAAGGAGAGCTGACCTTTCCCCTGGATACCTACTAAAGTCTCAAAATAGTTTTTCTTTCCTACTTTCTTTCTTTCCATCTTTTTTTAGAGCTGGGGGTCAGTCCCTGGGCTATACTGCTGAGCTACATAGCCAGTCCTTTAGAATAATTTCATTGGCCCCTAAATGCATTGGCTTAATCAGCTTGTGTTTCAAGAGTCTAATTTCTATATATAGAATTTCTGTGACAACACAATGTTGTTGTTATTGTTTTCTGGCTACAAATACAGTTTTCCTTTTCTTCTAGAGTATTTTCTTCTGTAATTTCTTCAAATGTTAGTTTTGCTTTGTTGTTTTTTGGGGTATTTTTTTCCAATTGGTTTTCAGTTCTCTACTATTGAACGTTCTTATTTGCACCATGTCTGTCCTCTTTAACCACCAACTCCTGTCTAATCAGTATTAGAGACGTGTATGTCCCCTCCGCGTTCAAGGTGATCATCACAAGCGCAGGACTTCATGTTTACTAGGCTGACCCTACCTCAGCTTTGAAGCTAGCTGCCATCTCACTGTGTTTTAGCCTGGTCTCTCCATTCACTTGCAGTCCGCATTGCCCATTTATCCAGATGGAAATTGTGTTTACCTAGCCCTCCATTGTCTTGTCTGTGCTGTGTCTCCTCTCTGTTCAGCCAGTTGTTTCTTACTCTGCTTTGACCAGCTTGTTCAGCTATCCCTTGAGTGATTGTAAAGCAGTCTAGCATGGATGTGCAAAACCAGGCTTTGAATTTGGACTGTGCGGGTCCATCAGCCACCTGCTGCCTCTGAGAAACGTGACCACAGCTGATCTACAAAACTAAAATCATGATACTGCACAGCACATGCCTAGACAGAGCATGTCACCAACTTGCAACAATGCCTAGAACACAGTAGACACTTGGTATGCGGTAGTTACAAGGCAACATGCCAGGACATTTTCTTCTTTCTTAGGTTGTCACACACATACAAGTGGTACTCATCTGTCTCCTCCATGCTCTGGTTCTTTGAAGTCCATTTGCTTAGTTGCTTTCCCATGCCTTGTGATTTTGCTAATGGCTAATGTAGACGAGTCAGGTCTTTCATTTTTCTGATAAGATCAAGAGAGTTGCACTGGGTCTGTCTCCTTACCTGATCATTCTAGCCCCTTGGAGCTACTGTCTCAGACATCAGATTGTGGCAGGGAGAGAGATGGGAGTGAAAGATGAGCTCTGTTGCAGTGGATTCTGCTGGTCTGGGTTGAATGGTCAGTGTATAAGCTCACTCCGCCCAGCTGAGACTGTAGCCTATGTTCATGGAAGATGCCACAGCCCCATTATTTGGTAATGAGCCCTGAAAAATGGAGAATTGTGACATAGCCTTTACGTTCTGCTTAAACGTGGCGGGGCTAAGTAGTATATTAGAGGCTTCTCTACTGTTGAGACAAAACACCAAGGCCAAGGCAACTTATAAAACAAATCATTTAATTGGGCTTACAGCTTCAGAGGGTTAGAGTTCATGATGGCAGAGCAAAGGTGTGCTGGCAGGAACAGCTCAGAGCTCATGTTTTGATCCGCAAATAGAAGGCACAAAGATACACTGGGGCCCAGCATGGTGACTCGTGCCTTTAATCCCAACACTCAGGAAGCAGATGCAGGCAGATCTCTATGAGTTCAAGGCCAGCCTGGTCTACAAGTTCCAGGACAGCCAAGGCTACACAGAAAAACCCTGTCTTGAAAAAGCAAAGCATTGAAAAAGATTTCTTTAAAAAAATTAAAAAGCCAAAGAACAAAACAATGATAGCAACAACAAAATACACTAGGAATTGGGAATGGCTAGAGTCTTTTGAAACCTCCAATCTCACTCCAAGTGACACACCTCCTCCAACAAGGCCACACATTCCACTCTTCCCCAAACAGTTCCACTAGTTGGGGAACAACTATTCAAACATGGGAGTCTATGGGGGCCATTCTCATTCAAACCACCACAGTAGGATCTTTGGTCCTGCGAGTTCTCTCTCATTTTCTCCTACTTTTCTCCCCAGACTTTGAAGGCTTGCTGAGCAAAGCTACGTCGGCCCCTTTCGTTCCTCTTCCCAGCTTCCAGCCCCATCATGAAGGTAATAGCAGGAGACTAGCCTCTTTCCTGGTTGGTATGTCATTACTTTTGTTTTCAATCTATTCCTTAACAAATCTTGTAAGAGAGTCTGTGCTCTGAATTCCCTGCTGCATTTTCCTAAGATCAGGCTGCTAAGCCACTGCTGGAGTCCTTTGTGGTACTCTGTAATGCAAGCAGAGGATGCTCTCCTGGTCCTAAGACCAAGCTGCTAAGTTACTGTTGGGGTCATTGTGGTACCCTGAAATACAAGCAGAGGATGCTCTCTCTTCAGTTTTCATCACAACAACCATTGCAAGCAGGAGACAGTGGTGTGTGCCTGCAATCCCACCATTCTGGGGGCTGAAACAAGAGGATCAAGCAAGTTCAATACTAGCCTTGGCTACATAGTGAGATTCTGATGCCAGTATGGGTGGGTTCTAAGAAATTAGGTCAAGGCTTCCACCCTCGTAAACCAATTACCTCCACAGAAGCCCACACCTACCAATAGCATCCATCACATTATAAAATAGGACTCCACTACATGAATTTGGGGGTGAGGGACAGCAAATGCTTGATCCATTGTAGTCACAGTCTCCAAGAATGCACTGAGATCCTCGGGACAAAATGGCGCATGATTTCCAGGAAGCAGCTCTCAGAAGAGGAAGAAAGTTTTTGTCTCCTCTAAAACAAGCAGCCTTCAAACTGAATCTCTTGGTGTTTAATTGACTCTGATGAGTAAAGTACTTTCATCATCTATTGTGATACTTTAGAGTTGATGCATTATCTCTATTCTGAACTATAAGACTTTAAAAGTCTTCATAGTTTTGAACAAAAATCAGAAACAGAAAGCTTTAGGAACGATTGTTTTCTAATAAAATAGAAACTGTTATCTAATATATTTTATCTACTCTAAGTATGAAATGAAAAACAGGATAAATCAATACCAGAGCCCCTGGTGAAACTACACAAAGGCATAATTATTTAAGACTAGTGTTAGGTGTCTACCATGATGCCTGCCAGAACAGAACCATTCTAGGCATTTCCCCAAAATCTACTCTGACGATGACTGATTCAATGTGGTCGGTAATTAATTAAGTGTAATGACTGTAAACGATCATTTATTTTGCAGCTTCTGTGTAGAAGGCTCTGTACTGTCAATCCAAATGCAAAGAAGAAACAACATGTTCTTTTTTCTTGGAAGATTATATGGTTAATTGGGGGAAGAAGTAGTTAAATGGAGAGTTTCTTGTCAATGCCACATATGTGATAACAGATACTTGGACAGAGCCTGAGGGCACACAAAGGGCTATGAGAAGTCTACATAGCCTTACTTAGGAGATGTCATGTGTCCTGGTAATAATGTCATGTGTCCTGGTAAATAAACAAAGGGCTAAGCATCAAAGGCAAAGCATGTTTAGAGGCGAGAAGGTATCAGAGGGCACACGTGGAGCTCTCGGTGGGCACCATCCTGCCTCCAGGCCTTCGTATTGGCTCCTTCTCACCTGAACTGTACCTCTTCCCTTCAACATGCACGGTCACCAACTGGTAGACCAACAGTGAGCTCCATTTTAGCGCATCCCTGGAGACCTGCCAAGCATCCCATAGTACGGAATATTACACAAGAGAAGCGGTGGCAGAAACTTGGAAAAGGTTGCATCCAAATTTCCTGTCCAATGCAGGCTTCTCTGGTAACTTGCTTGACTGGCGGTCACCCAGTGTCTTTGTGTCACAGCCCAGTCTTACCTACACAGGCTGTGCTAGCATTATATAGGCAATATTCTTGTTTTGAGTCAACTGGTGTCACAAGGCCATCTGCTGATAAAGTCATCCTTGGTGCCTGCACACAACAGGCCTCATCTATGTCCACAAGACAGGTCACATACAAAAGTATGTTTCCTCTTGCCTAGGCAAAGCTTTCCTAGGGAGTCAGTCTCCTTTTTGTTTTGTTTGCTTCTATAAACAAAACTTTTGCTTAAGATGTCATGCTAGTTACTTTTTAAAAAATCTTATCATAGTTTTTTGATTTATTCATTTTATTTAATATATTTAATATAAGTGGTTTTGCTTGCTTGTATGTCTGTGTGGCATGTGCCAGGCAACAGCGTTCAGATGACAGCTTGCATCAGCCTGAACCCATCCATCTGAACCCCAGAGTGAAGAAACTGGGCACCAAGGATCCCAGATGACATGCTATGGGTAGGTAAGGTGAATGAGAAAGAAGTAAAATTAGGTTGCTTCAGCCAGATGGACTTTGGGAGACTCCTTACTACTACAACATCCTGCCCATAACAAACTGTCTTTGCAGATGAGTCTGCAAAGGTTAGGGATTTAACTCAGTGGTAGAGCACTTGCCTAGCAAGCACAAGACCCTGCCTGGGTTTGATCCTCAACTCCAGGCTGGGGGGTGAGGGGGAGAGCACGAGAGACAAAATAGCAAAAAAGACCAAAACAAAACAAAAGCAAGGTAACTGGAAGATGAGGATATGTTTAAATCTAAACAGGGGCAGAGAATGGCAATGGAATTCCTATAACATGAAAGCAGAAACCTGAGAGAAGGAAGGAGACCAGCAAGATAGGGGAAAGCAGTGTGGAAGGGGCACACATAAAAAAAAAAGGATAGCATATATGTATGGAAATGTATGCTATAATATGTAAAAGTATGCATGCTATATTGAACCCCAAACTTGTATGCTAACTTAGAAAAATTATAGCAAGAAAATCTAAAAGAGCTTTGCATTTATTTTTTATAGAATTTCATCTATGTCATAGTGATCAAGATTTCAAGGCTGTTATGATATCTTGCTGGCTTCTTTGAGCCTCCAGTTGGCAGGCTTCTTGAGCCTCCATATTGCCCTAGTCATTGCTAGGTCTCCTTATTTCTCAGGGAAATATGTGTGCACTATTCACCCATTCTGCAGCCCCACTGTGCAGGACAATCAGACACAATAGGGAGTTGAGTCAAGCAGGAACTCAGTTTATTACTGTGAGCATCAGCTTATATAGCTTAAGTGACATGGTGTGATGTGGGGGTGCCTCCATCCAATGAGAGACAACCAACCCTCCCTCTGGCTGGAGGGGTGTCTACTTAATTTTTGCTGCCTCATCCTCACTCAAACTCAAGCCAGGCTTTTCTCTGTCCTATAGGCCTCGAGGTACAGGGCCTGAGATAATTTTGGCCCAACAATATCTAAGACTCTTGATCCTTTCGTATTTTGTCATTTAGAAATTTGACAAGCAAAGATGGACAAGAAGGCCCAGCACGTGCTGCTCTGGCAGGGGACTTAAGTTTGGGTCCCAGCACCTACATCAGATACCTCAGAACTGCCTCTAATGCCAGCATCAGGGAATCTGACATCTTCTTCTGGACTCCATGGGAGCCGGCACTCACTCTTAGATACCCACATAGAAACAAATTTTAAAGATAGATACTCTTAAAATCTGATAACATTTCTTTAACAAAATTATCGATTCTTAAATGTTTACTGGGTCAAGGCCTGACCACTTGAAAAGTCTTCTCAGACTGATACTGACCTCAAAATAAAATTATCATAACACATATTATCCTCCAGCCTATGATTCTTCTTAAGTGACAAGGCATGGGGTTCAAAGTCCTTATTCAAGTTTGGCAGGATATTTCCATTACCTACAGGCTCTGTATAGATCCCTTTAGCATGGCAACTCTACTCTTTTTGAATATAGGCCAATTCAGCAATCAATGTATCGTCTCAGCAAGTGCCCCTGGATCACCTGACAGGCCATCATGTAAATGCAGCAGTCCATCAACTATCACTAACTTATTTTCTGAGACTATTTGGAACATCAGGTATGTTTAGATTTCTCGAAATTTGAGATAGCAAAAGGAAATACATTCAACTTTGACTACAACAAGTGCAAAGAGCATTGGGCTTGTACTAGGCTATATTTCCTTCCTTCTGGTTGTTCTGTCTTTCACAACTCAGAGGGGCTAAGGGACAGCTCAGTGGGAACAGTGCTTGCTATTTAAGTGTGAGGAGCTGAGTTCAGATCCTCAGCACACATGTGAAAAGCTACCTGCAACCCCAGTGCAGAGAGGCCGGAGACTTTGGGGCAGCACAGAAACAGCTGGGTGGTGTGGAGACAGGAGAATCTCTGGGACTCACTGGTAGTCAGACAAGTCAAAAACACTGAGCTCTGGCCAGGTTCAATGAGAGACCTTGTCTCAGTGAAGTAGGACAAAAAGCAAGAGAAGAGGACACTCAATGTCTTCCTCAGGTCACACACATGCATACATACACCTCATTTCTCTCTGTTTCTGTCTGTCCTTCTATCTCTGTCTGTTCTCTCTCTCTCACACACACACACACACCTAGTCTCTGTCCCACACACATACATGCATATACATACACACACATACACCTAGTCTCTGTCTCCCCCCCACATACACACACACACCTAGTCTCTGTCTGTCTCCCCACATACACACACACATATACATACCCCTAGTCTCTGTCCCACACACATTCATGCATCTACATACACACACACACACATACACCTAGTCTCTATCTGTCT
Source organism: Ellobius talpinus (assembly GCA_001685095.1). Lineage (NCBI taxonomy): Eukaryota > Metazoa > Chordata > Mammalia > Rodentia > Cricetidae > Ellobius > Ellobius talpinus. The sequence goes on from LOJH01034188.1 coordinate 28,704, forward strand.
CCCCACACATACACCTAGTCTCTGGTTGCCCCCCCCCACAGACACACACACACACACACACACCTAGTCTTCCTTGAGAAGAAAAAGAGGAAAGAATCTACTTGCTAATCTTTTTTTCTTGGTATTTTGAGGCAAGGTTTCTCTGTGTAGCCCCGGCAATCCTGGAACTCACTCTGTAGACCAGGCTGGCCTCAAACTCACAGAAACCTCACAGAGTCTGCCTCTGCCTCCCGAGTGCTGGGATTAAAGGCATGCACCACCATCGTCCAGCCCATTCTGAAGTCCATCTGCTAACCTTACCCTCTATGTAGTGGGTAAGCGAGGGTGATCCTTTAAGAGACTATTAAACAGTGAAGTGCAAGAGACCCCACCCCAAAGCAGAGAATTGAATTCAGCCAATATCACTCTCAAGTTTGAGGGTTGAACAACTTACTCCACTGCTAATCCTGGGTGTCCCCTTCTCTAATATGGGACAATTACAGGGTCATCTTACACTGTCATTAAAAAGATCAGAGACTCCAGAAATATTGTCCAAACTGAAGTAAGAGCAAAATAAATAAACTCACACCAAGTAAGAGTCCCCCTGATTTTTTAGGACGTGGAGACAGGCAATCAATAAGTTAGTTTCCTGGTCAATGGCACATGAAAATGTCTCATCTATTCCTTATCAGAGTGTTATGTACAATAAGTGTGTGTGTGTGTTGGGGGGAGATGAAGAGTTAAGTCCACTCCAGATGTTGCTTACCGCCTGGGGAATGTGGCAGCAAATTCCTTCAGTGAGGGTTGGTTTGCCTTTGTGATCTTACTCCCTAACAAGCCGCTTTGACTCCACCACTCAGGTCGTAAAGATCAGACACATTTCGGTTTTCTTTGTAACTCTCACCTGACAATTTCCGTTGGTTGGAGAGTAAGTGTGGCAGCAGTGGGAGATCTAGGGAAAGACACCTTTTCCTATCACTCGCCCTCCCTCGGGACAGTTTTCAAAGTCAAGACATACTTAGGATTCCAAAAGGAAGAGGGGCAAAAAAACCTTCAAAGTCACCAGTCCAAGCTATTTTGGCAGCAGAATACTTTTAAAGAAAATGGACCTTAAATCTGACAAGGGAGTGGATGTAGAATGACGATTTCTGATTTTTGTGGGCTTGCTTAAAATTTCCATAAAATATTTATGCTAAGCAGTCTAAAAGCACCAGCCATGATCATCGAGTCTATTTTTTTTATTGATCAGTTAACCTAAATAAAATCTTCTTAGGTGCCCACAAGACTGGCATTTGTGCTGATTTGGGGGTAGAGAAACATATGGGATCTTTTATGGCTAATAACATCCATGACACAGAGCCTATCATCATTTTCATGTATCCATCCCTAACCTTACTTCGTGGTCCTTTAGGCTTTCTGGAAAAGGAACCCAGTCTGGCTTGGCCTTCTCACCTCTCCCTTTTAATTCTCCTTGCATGGGATATCCGTCCTTCATTTGTGAAGAGAATGTCAGGACAGGACGTAATAAAAGCCTGGCTCTCCCTACTCTTTCATCTTCAGACTTATTTTCTGAAGTGCATTCCTTCACGAAACCCCAGTCAGCTCCACCCTTCTGAAAACAACAGCTTGAGGCTGTGAGGTCTACCTCCACCCTTGCCTCTGACCCTAATTGCATGTAAGCCTGCTATCTGAAAAGTCAGAGTTGTCAGTGCTAGCTGCCCAACTCCCAGCGGCCAGTGCAACATGAAAATGCATGACCCTCTTGTTCCAAACACAGGGAAAAAACGGTACCACTCAAAGTACAAAACCCAAAAGCTTTCTCTCCCTTCTCCTGTCTCTTTCCTTGTCATGCCGTTTTTGTTTGTTCTTTTGTCTCTGTGACTAAAGAAGTTGAATTTTAAATTACTAGCAGAGATTTTGCCATTCTTCTCTATATTGTAAAATGACAATTTTAAATTAAATTATCAGAGCATTTAACCCCCATAGAATTTCCATATTCCAACCTTGTGCAAGCATCATGCCTTTCTTGTTGTTCTACACACAATGGAAGCACTGCACAAAACCCAATAAGCCATCCAGTTTCATTCATTTGCTTGGTTTTTTTTTGTTTGTTTTGTTGGTTTTTCGACACAGGGTTTTTCTATGTAGCTTTGGAGCCTGTCCTGGAACTTGCTTTGTAGACCAGACTGGCCTTGAACTCACAGAGATCCACCTGCTTCTGCCTCCCGAGTGCTGGAATTAAAAGCATGCACCACCACCACCTGGCTGTTTGTTTTTTGAGACAGAGTCTCACTGTGTAGCCTTAGCTTGTCTGTAACTCACTATGAGACCAGGTTGGCTTTGAACTCACAGAAATCCTGCCTGCCTCTGCCTCCCCAGCACTGGGATTAAAGGAGTTTGCCATCACACCCTGTTCAATGCTTTCACTTCTTGGTGCACACATTTTATTTATCTAGGACTAAGGAAAAGAAATTTTGTGAGGCTCATCATCCCTTTCTTTCCATACATACCATCAGTTTCAAAACATTATTGGCCAATACATATAAATAATAAATGGCTTGGCTGATTTCTTTGGTTCCTTGAGTCACTTTCTTTTTTAATTATTATTTATTTTATGTGTATGTGTTTTGCCTGCATATATGCCTGTGTACCACATTCCTGCAGTGCCTATGGAGGCCAGAAGAGGACGCTGGGTCTCCTGTGGCTGGACTTACTAACCAGCGAGCCTCCACATAGGTTCTCTAGCAACCAGTGCTCTTAACTACTGAGCCATCTCTCCAGGCCCCTTCGAATTTCTTAAAATGCCATTTCTAAGGATGGAGAGATGACTACACACTTAGAGAGTTTACCCCCACCCCTGCTATGCACATTCTTTTAAAAATACCATTGCTTCCTGTCTGCATTACAGACAGATTTGGGTTGAATGGAAGGACATCCTCTTGAGACATTGAGCAAGCCTTCTCAATTCAATTGTGAACATAACATGTTTACCTTACACTCACTTTGAATTTCCCTGAATGCTATGCATCCTGGGTATGCTGGACCACACATGATAGGCATATTGAGCATCTGTTAAAACTGTGACTCCTCTCTGGGTGTGGTGGCACATGTCTTTAATCCCAGACCTTGGGAGACAGAGGCAGGCAGATCTCTGTGAGTTCAGGGCCAATCTGGTCTACAGAGCTAGTTCCAAAACAGCCAAGTCTACACAGAGAACCCTGTCTGGAAAAAAAAAGAAAGAAAGAAAAAACCAAACAAATAAACAGAATGACTCCTGCTCCATTTGCCCCATTAGAATTCACTGGCAAAATTTAAACTCAAAGATAAAATCATGACAAACATCAAGATGGTGGTCGGCAGGAACTAAGCCAAGCTTGGGAGGCCCTGGGAACTGCACAACCTCAAGTCACACACCCAAGGACAGCCTTGGATGCTGTAAGGTTAGCGGTCAGGGGCTGCTTGGTGAAACAGCTTGACTATCGCTGTGAGGCTGTAACAGTGAGTAAGAAATAAGGACCACATGCCTACCCAGTCAAGTTAGTGTCCTTCTGTTGGGAATCATCTACAGCTTGCTGTAATCCATTACCTAGCTTGGCTGGGTTTAGGCAGAGGCTGCTTGTTCATTCCAGGCTGCTCAGACCATGAAATAATCACACAGAAACTGTATTATTTGCAACACTGTTTGGCCAACAGTTTAAGCGTATTTTCTAGCTAATTCTTATATCCCAAACTAATCCATCTCTATTAATCTGTGTATCACCACAAGGTCATGGCCTACCAGCAAAGTTTCAAAGGGCTCCAGCAGAAGTGTCTGTCCCCGGCTGTGGCTACATGGCTTCTCTTTGACTCCACCTTCTCTCTCTGTATATTTTCCAGCCTGGCTATCCTCTGTTAAGCCATTGGCCGAAAGCAGCTTCTTTATTAACCAATAAAAGCAACACATATACAGAAGGCCTTCCCACACCAGCCGGGGAGAATATGATCCATGAATTAACCATTTCAGCCTCGCAATTAGAAACACTACACAGCAATTCTGAGATGGACAGGAAGCAGAATTGGAGAGACTTATCATGAGTGTTCCCAAGATCCTTTGGACTTCAGTGCCTTTCCTACATCCACTCATTGTTTTTTTTAATGGGCATCGGTGTTTTCCCCCGCAACTGGAATTACAGACGGTTGTGAGCTGCCGTGTGGGTGCTGGGAATTGAACCCAGGTCCTCTGGAAGAGC
>LOJH01034189.1:5890-16094 GCA_001685095.1 Ellobius talpinus
AATCAGTGTTTTATTAAACTAATACAAGTGACAAATCTTTACAGTGTACAAGAGTATCATCCCACAACAGAACTGTATTTGCCAATTACCTTTTTTCTCTTTAAAATGATGAAAAAATGGGTGATGATATGATGGGCAAAACTTAAGGCAGAGGTGTAGAGCTGGGCACCATGGATGGTAAGATGTCAGCCTTCACTCTTGTTAAAAGTGAGTCATAATCTGGTTCTCAGCTTTGCAGCAGCCAGTACAGAAAAACGACACCACTGGCTCTGTTTGCTGTTCGTCACGACAACTCGACAACTCCGTGTCTGCTCAAGAGAACCCCACCCAGACCACACAGCAGTTCCTTCCATGGCTCCTCTTAAAGGCACCGCTCACTGGTTATAGCATTCCACAGAGCTATTGCTGCAAAGGTGTGTCAGTGTGGGAAATTCAGTGGAAACATTTGGGTGTGGAATCCCAAGACTCAAGGATGAAATACCCAGCACACAGCACAGGGTACAGGCACTTTTCAAAGGTCAAGCAGCTGATGATGGGGTGCAGAGAGGAAACACCTTACAAAGGGAAGGGGCAAAGACAGAAGAGGTCATCTGCCTTGGATCACAGGCCGTCAAGGAGAGAATGTATTTGATGTCAGACATACCTGTGCCTCCTTTAGTGACCTGCTTCGGTCCAGGTCATGAATTTCTCTACCAAGGAAATCACTGGCCTATGAGTGGTAGAATGCAGATGAAGGCCAACTGAGATGAATCCTTCCACCATATGAAGAGCTCAACATGTGTCCCAGAGGTGTGAGGAGATGAGCAACACTGAACTACACACCAAACTCTGGGCCTCACTCAGGAGGAAACTGAGTGAAGACCCTTGGGCTGGGGCTCAGTCAGTCCTCAAAACACTTGCTTCCTCATCAAATGGACAGGAGCTATTACCCTGTCCCTTCCAACAGCGATTTGCTGGAATATGTCACCAGGCTCCCAGTTTGTGAACAGTATACCAAAGTATGTCCTGTTATTAGTTGGTCTTTATGTAAGTTTTAAAAATTAAAAATAAACAAGGGACTGGAGAGAAGGCTCAGGGGTTAAGATCACTGGCTGCTCTTCCAGATGACCTGGATTCGATTCTCAGCATCCACTTGGTAGCTCACAACTGTCTGTAACTTCAGTTCCAGGAGATCCGATACCCTCTTCTGGTTTTTGCAGGTACCAGGCATGCACATGATGCACAGACTTTTTGGCAGGCAAAACAGCAGTGTGCATAAAATAAAATTTAAAGTTATAAAAGGAACCAATGATACCAAGTAAAAAAGGATTTAAAATAGATCCCTAGAATATACTGTCTTGTTAATTGCTTATTGGCTATGGCCTTTATGCTAGCCTATAATATCCATAGTGATTATAGAGTTCTAATATTAGACATTCTTGAACAGGCAACATTTCATAGATAAAGATACTAGAATGAAATATTGATGGATTTACTCTATCCTATTAGGACATAAAAACCCAATTGAGTAAATAAAAACTTTTCTGGATGGGTGTGCTAACTTTCTGTTCAAGGACAAACCTTCTGACACAATCGGCTCTAAAAGAGGAAAATTCATTTTGATTCATGAAGAAAGACTTTAATCTGAGACCATTTGGCCCTGTTCTAGTGACTGCACAGCATAGCATGAAGGAAGCATGTGGCAGAGGAGTCCTGTTCACAACATGGAAGCAAACAGAGCAAGAAGAGGAAGCAGAGTTCCAACTGCCCTGTCACAGGTACCCTCCGGTCATCTAGCATCCTCCGCCAGGCCCTAGCGGTCCCATCATGGGCTCTGGGAGACAGTCAAGGTTCGAACTGTAACAAGAGGATTACTATAACAGTCACCCACGAGGAAGCAGCACTCTCCTGACGACCTCAGACAGAATTCTTCCATCACGACGTTTTCTGAAATTGATAGTACTCCATTCAATGTTATGTTATACTCCCAGGGGAAGATAACAAAATGGCATGAGAAGAGATGAAAAGGGGCTTTAAGAGCAATAAGATAAATCCCCTTGGTTCTGAACATGGGGGACAGGTTCACACAGACCGAATGGCCTGGGCAAAGTTGCAGAGATGAGAGGTGGCAGGGCCAGGCCTGCTGGCACCCCAATGCCCCCGTTGCCTAAATCCAACGAAATGAGATGACCTATGCACATGCTAGTATCAGAGTCAGCAAATAGTTAACCTCTCAGGCTTTCTAGTTTTGTGCCTCATCAACAGATACTTATCTGCCAAGACACAAAATGATTTCCTATTCTAGTTTGCTTCAGAATACACTTAGTTATAGTAAATAGCAAGTGATCATTTTAAAGCTCTGATTCCCACAGTGTTCAAGACAGACCAGTCTAACCAGTCTAGAACTACTTTGAGGCCAAAGCATCAGTCACTGGTGGAAGAGGAAGAGGAAGAGAGAGAGAGAGAGAGAGAGAGAGAGAGCTCTGAAACCAGAATTGCAGAGCACATCATCACTCCAGAGGCAGACTAGAGATGAAATAGAAGGAAGTGGCAAACAAGAACAATTTGTTCACTAAACCCCCACAGACGAAACCAGCACTTCAAAGTTAACATCTTGTACAGTTTGAAACATCTGGACGCTTTGTTTCTGGAAGTTAAAAAAAAAAAGCAAACTTGACCCTTGAGTTTCTTAGCAAACTACACTTGTCTTTTAAAAAAATGTTAAACAGCTTGTGTTGGGGATTTAGATGATGTTTTGAGAACACAAAATCCTATTGGGATTTTTTTTAAATCTAAGCAGCAGAAAACCCAGATTAAGAAAAGCACATCTAGGCGAGAGCTGTTTGGATAACAACTCACCAGGCGCTGGGATTGCTCAGAGCAGTGTCCATGGACGCCAGCAGGAGCCTCCAGTCACCCTGACAACCACAGCTAGAGCACCAGAGGCAGACAAGCTGTCACCAGACGTGGTGATCATGGATTCCAGGCCAGGCCAAAGATAACGCAAGATGTTCATTTGTTTTAGCCTCACACAACGTGTATTCTTTAATAAACAACTCTGCTACATTAAACATATCCGGGTCAACAAACTGGAAGGTTTTTTTTTCCTGTCCATAAAACACCAGCAGACAATTACCCACCTACCATATGAAGGATGAGAACCATATATTTCTCAAAGGTATTAAATGCACACTCAATTTCAGAAAAGGCCAATTATAGTTGGGAAGGCTTATTAAAAAATGTGGTTTATGACAAGTCCTTGCAAGCTAGGATTTTTTGAAGAAAACCCTTTTATTTTCTTCCCACCCCCTTTTTTTTTCTTTTTTCAAGCTGTTTTCATGGGCATTGGGTGACAGGAATGCTTTTTGGGGGAAAACATACAGCAATGATATTTGTCTTTAGCCCCAGGGCATTTCATATGGAAAGCAGCGAGATCTTAGAATAAAAAAAAGTATCTATAATCGGGGAGCTCTGATTTGCAGAAAATGGTTTGGCAGTTTAGTTGAAACTCTTAAGGTTCCTGGAGACTGCAAAGCTGCACACAGAGGTCAACCCATAGGCTTGGCTTTATTATGGGATGGAATATTTTGTCACCTGGGCAAACCAGTGGAAACATTTCCACTTCTGAAGTTTTGCAAATTGACTTTCTGGCCTGGGCAGCTGACTTAAAACTGCAAATTAAATCATTCAAACTTAAGGCTTCTTATGATGCTGAATGAGCTACAACCAAACACTAACCACTATTTCCCCACTATTGGATGTATCCAGCCCCTCTGTAGCTGTTTTCATTAGGGGCAGGTATACCATGGTGTCACTGTATCTAGCCTCAGATGGGCAGTGCAGAGGAAAGGGCTTACAGCTGATGCTGATCATTTGAGAAAGGGCTGCCAGTCTTGGAAGTCATAAAAATGTTACTCCAAGTGGTTTTTAAATGGGCATGGCTTAGCAATAGGTCGGTGTGGCCCTTAGTAGTTTTGTTCCCTTCTCAGCACTCCGAAATTGTCAAATGCGCTTGATAATCATTAGCAGTGTTTAATTATCACGTATGTTTCTGCGATGTGAGGCAAAGAAAGCAGTAGACCTTTTGAGTGCTTGGAATGCCTTTGACTCTGAAAGGTAGCCTTTAAAGTATGGTTTTCAGAAGCCTCTCCCTTCAACCAAGTCATGGGGATTACCATGTTAAGATTTTTAAGGAGTTTGCCATTTTCTTAGGTATTAGTATCAATCAAAAACTCACTTGCTTTCACACATTTAAAGAAAGCTTTTGTAAATGCTTTGAAATATTTCCCGTATTAAGATAATGCTTTGGGGCAGAATCCAAGGATGGAGGGGGAGGGGGACAAAAGAAACAGGAAGTGAAAGTGACAGAGCTGGCACTCTTTCTCACCGCCCAGCTGAACGATAATAAATATTTACATATATCGCTCTCCCTTTAGCAATCTGATGCTAACTCAGTAATTGAGGGGTGGGTCGACTCAGCCCCCGCCCCCAGCCCCAGGCAGCTTGAGGTTCTCCCCCCCACACACACGCACACTCCCGCCAGCANACTTTCCCGCTCTTCCTTTTTGGTGCACACCCACACTTCTTCCCTTCTCCTCGAGGTTCCACACAGGCCATGACACAAGCTGTGGCCGCCTGTTACCCACAGTACACCCTTCTGATTCATCACTGCCTCCTGTTTACACACAATGAAGGGTATAAAAGGGAGGGGCTTGGAGTTTGGAGGATGGACAGGACACGGTCCTGGGCCAGTCGACCCTGGAGAAGGCAATCCTGGTTAAAGCCTACGCCGATGACAGCCCCTTTGGGGGAAATTCCACCCCGGACAAAGACACCTTGGACACAGTCACCCAGCGGACAGCCCACCCTGAGGACAGCACACCGCCCTCTCCCAGCTCCTCCTCCACCGACTACAAACTGCAAGAAGCCGCGGTTGGGGTCGACCAGCTGCGCTCCCGGGAGATGCGCCCCGAGCTGGCCACTCTGGGCAGTCTCCCCGCCGCCCAGGGACCAGTCGTCCGAGGCCACCACCTGTCGGGGCACCCGGACGTGCAGAGCAGCACGCAGGGAACTGCCTGGTTTTCACTCCCGCCGAAGTTGCCCGACGCAAACTTTCCACCCGCGGCTCGCGTGCCCGCGTCGCTCCTTACCTGGGGTGCGGTTGGTAGTGGCCTCGGACACGCACGGTTGCGGGCTCGGATCGTCGGCAGTAGCCGCGACCGTCCCAGATAGAGCCGGCTCAGGAGCATCCTCCTGCCCGGCCCGAGCTCCTGGCATCAGCGACTCATTCTCCAGCCGCCAGAGCCCAGCCGGGTGTGGGCTCAGCCCGCCCCGCCGCCCACTGGGGCGGTGACAGGAGGGTGTGTCCCCGCTTCCACTTGGCTTGGTGCACACCCGGGCTCCAGGCTCGGTATTTTTCCTCCGACAAAAAATAAACAATTTTTTTTTTTAGAAAGAGCAAGTGATGGAGTTCCCAGTTTTAGGCTTCTGGTGCCTCTCCTCTTCCCGCACGTATTTCTTGAGAAAAGAACAAGAGCCGGACTCACACCACGCTGCTGTTGACAGCAGCCAGTGCCGGAAGTGGTGAGGCAGGCCTGGGACCCCTCTGAAGATCGGGAGTTCAAGGCCATCCTCCACTAAATAGCTGGAGGCCAGTCCGTGCTACGTGAAACCCTGTCAAATGAACCGAAACTCCCACAACCAGTTTCTGGCACCGCGTGCTGGGAGAGTAGTCTCTCCGTTGGTAACTTCCCCGCACCTGCTCCCTGGTTCCCTTGCCTTTACACAGGGAGACCCGGGACCCTGGGAAAAGGACTTCCGGGATCTGGCAGGGGAAAGGTACCGGAAATTCCTCTCCTTTACCCAGCTGGAGAGAGGGAGAGATAATAGGTTTGCCAAAGCTCCACCTTCGGGTGGGCTGCATGGCTTGAGTTGAGCCTGCCAGCCATCTGAGCCCAGGGCTCTACGTGCACCAGAGGTTTGTAGATCATTACTGTCTGCCCCAAATCCAAACTCTGGGAAATTTTCTTTTACAACAGAACTGGCTTCTCTTTGGGGGACAGATGAAAGGACCCTCCTCTCCCAGGGGGCAGGAGTTAAGCACTGTGTAAGCGCTGTTAAAAATGGCTATTAGTGTTAATGATCAGTTCTATAGGTTCCTATTGTAAGCACTCCTGACTCTCACTTTCCTGTAAATAGCAAACATGTGGGGGTGGGGAGACAATCTGGCTTCCTAATTGGCAACTGTTGGACTTTCCCTTGATTCTATGGCTGCCTGGAGCCAAAGGACTGTCAGTCAAACCGCCAGCTACTCTGCCACTTTGAGCACATCACAGATGGCTTGAGGAAACGACACCATGATCACAGCTGTTTGCTACAGCTCCTGAACTTGAAGACACAGGCTTTTNTTTTGCTAGTACAAGCCCTGTAACTATTTTGTCCAGACCAGACGGGAAAGCGGTCGCTCAGAAGCTACAGTACTGTGATTGGTGGAAACACAAACGATCCATATGAGTTTTCCTGTGGTTAGTCAAATACCCCTTCTTAGCTATATAAGTAGGGTGTTCTGGGAGACACCATCATGTATTGCTTGTTCTGGTGTTGCAACATTAGGCCCAATAAAAGGCTTCTCTAGGCCAGTGGTATACCAGCAATCAGGAAGCAGAAGAGGATTTTGTAAATTCAAGGCCAGCTGGGTCTATGTAGCAAGTTCCAAGCCTGCCAGGGATACATAGTGAGACACTGTCCCAAAATTAAAAAAAGAAAAAAAAGTCTTCTATACAATTGTCTTAGGGTTTCTATTTTTCTCTTGGGCCACCAACCAGCTCCCAAATCATGACACGAATACTTATTATTAGTTAAGAATGCTCAGCCTTATCTTAGCTCTTATTTTAACGTGTTTCTTGCTATGTTTTGTCTTGGTGCTTTTTGCCTGACTTTCCTTTCCTCCTTCCCTCCTCCCTTCCTTCCCTCCTTCCTTGCTTTCTCTCTTTCTTTTCTTCCTTCCTTCCTTTCTCTTTTTCATTTTCTTTCCCTTTATTCTTTCCTTCCTCCATTTTTTCTACCTTACTTTCCTATTGTCCCCATGGCTGGCTGGCAACTGCCTGACTTCTGGCCTGGGTCATGTCCCTCTCTTTCTCCCAGGTTCTCTCCTCCTCTCCTTTCTCTTCCTACTTATTCTCTCCACCTTCCAACCCCACCTATCACTCTCCTGCCTAACTATTGACCCTTCAGATCTTTGTTAGACCAGTTGGTGCCTCAGACAGGCAAGGTGAAACAAATGTAACACATCCTTACACCGTTAAACAGATGTAGCGTAAACGAATGTAACACACCTTTACACCATTAAAATAATATTCCACAGCATAAACAAATGCAACACATCTTTATATAGCTAAAATAACATTCCACGACATATTACCACACAGTTTTTACCATAAGTGCTGGGGACTGAGCCCAGGTCCTCATACTTGCATAGCAAGTGCTGACAGAGCTTTCTCTACAGCACTTGGTTTTGATTTTGAAAAATATTACTTAGCACTCGGGAAGCTGAGGCAGGAGGATTATCACCAAGGAGGTTGAGACAGAAGGCCTATGAGTTCAAGAATCATCTGGACCACAGTGAATTTAAAAGAACAGCATAAACTGAGTCATACAAACCTGTCTCAAAAATCAAAGGAGTATGGCAGCTAAACCCCACCACTGTGGCTCTCCATGAGCCCCAAGCTCTGAGTCGGATGGCATGTGGGCACAGTGGACAAAACAGCTTGGTTGTTTCTGAAGCACTTATTAAATGTCATTAACAAACTGACTGCACTGAATAGGAGAGAAGGCAGCAGGGACAGCATACACACACACACACACATCACAACAGTTTGTTTCTGGAGTGGGTAAGAATTTCAGCAAATGTAGAGACCAGAGATGTCATGAGGACAAAACACAGCTTCTGTAGGCAAAGATCCAGACCTGTGTTTGGTTCTGTTGCACAGCTGTTTTGTGAGATGATGTCATCATCGCCAGACTCTGTATGACGGACTTTGTATGCTTCTTCCACAGTCTTCATGAAACTCCTACCAAGGAATTAGTATTGCCTCACACAGGGATGAAGCTAAGAAATGGTGAGAGCTTTTGCCCAGGACATACAGCTAAGAAGACTGACCATCGTGTGGCAGGTGCAGAACTAGGATTGTTTTTGTTTTTCTCACGACCACAGTTATTTCCATTATACCGTGTTCAGGTTGTGTTCCAATTTATGTCAAGGATCACTCAACATTCTTAACCTGGTAGGAAATTCCAAACTCAACTTCTGAAGCGTTTCTGTTGAATCACCTCTGCTTTGCTCTTAGAGAGCTGTGAGCATCCATTAACTTTCAGTATCAAACATGGAAGTCTTAAAAGGCACTTTGAAGTCTCTAGATCCCAGAGGAGGCTACATAGTTACAAATCAATTCTTCTTTGGAACCTGTACCAATCTCCTGGTTGTAGGGGGAGCCTCAAACAGCCAGAGAACACTCATGACTTCTGATTCAGTGGGACTATCCTGTCCATCTTGGAACTAAGACCCTACAACTCTGTGAATGCAGATTAAAATGGAAGGCTCACTTTGATCTTCAGATTCTCTTGCTATAGGCCAATGTCAGTGGCTGATACGAAAGGTATCTTGTGATAGTCCTCCCAACGACCTTTCTAACTGAATCCTCAGAAGGAAGCTCCCCCTGTCTATCAGGCCAGTAGCATGTTAGGGTGACAGGCTGTAGTGAGACTAATGAGTTTCCAGTGCCACACTTCTTATGAGTACCTTGGTCAGAAGCAATGAGGTGAAGGCATAGTGGGAGCCACAGAGGGTGGTGTTGGCAGAAACATGGGTAGAGCAGGCAACTCCACACCCACACCATGTGTGTGTTACATGAAAGAAAACCTGCTCCATGATCCACAGGAAGCTACCTGCTTCCCTGGGAATGATGCCACACAGAGACATCAAAGCTGGTTCCAGCTAATGATGGGTTAGGGATCAATGGCAGCAAACCAGCTGGGCTTTTAGAAGGACATCCGGTGTGCGCACCATGCAGCTTCCGTCCTCACAGATGAGACATCTTTGTACCCAAGTCCTTGAGCAAATCCTAGAGTGGTGTCCAGGGTACATGAGGTATTACATGAGCTCCTGTGGGTTCTGGCAGGCCCAACCTGTAACTTGGCAATCTTTAGCCTCTCTGGCCCACAGGCTTTATTCTGGAATCTCTGTGCAGCCTAGGACTCCATGACTCTTGCATTCTGTATGCCTGCAAAAGCAGCAGCATGTGGGCAACACCAAGTTCATGTTACCTTGAGATACAGCCAGGTTGCTTTTACCCGTGGCTGCAGTGGTCTTGGACTTCCTGGTTGCATGATTGGAGACAACATCTTCCTATGCCGTCCTGTCCTGCACAATGTTCTAGAAGCTCTTTCCAGGTACGCTCATTTCAAATTATTGTTTTCAGATGGACTTGCATTGTGCATCCTATAGCTTTCAGCGGCAGAGGTCTGAGCTTCAAGGAGCTTCTTACCCAGTGCAAAGTGCACAGATTCTCTTTGATGACAGACCTCTGTCTAACAGCAGCAGCCTCTGTCCTCACCTGTCTTAACCACAGCTTCAAATGTGCTCACTTTTTCCCTTGACAAATTCTTTGAATTTCTATGTAAGATGGCACAGATTTCCTTTTCCATCCCCAGGACTATGCTTGCTGTACTATTACTGTTTTCTTGAGACAGGGCTGGCTCCATCACTGGGCTAGCCTCAAACTTGTTAGAGGCCAAATTGATCTTGAACTGATCCTCTTGCTTCGATAGCCCAACTTCCCCAGTTGCATGCATATTTTGCTACATATACTGATATTTTATTTATGTTTTATAAGTAAAGCTTGCCTGAAGTCCAGAAGGTAAAACTAAGCCACTAGAGGCCAGGCAATGGTGTCACATACCTTTAATCCCAGGATTTGGGAGACAGAGGCAGATGGATCTCTGTGAGTTCAAGGCCACTCTGGGTTACACAAAATCAACGCAGAGAAAGATCCAGGTGGTGGTGGCTAACACCTCTAATCCCAATACTAGGGAGTCATATGCCTCTTTTTGTTGTTTGTTTTGTTTTTGGAGAAAGGGTCTCTCTGTGTAGCTTTGGAGCCTATCTTGGAACTCGCTCTATAGATCAGGCTGGTCTTGAACTCACAGAGATCCACCTGCCTCTGCCTCC
>LOJH01034190.1:0-16094 GCA_001685095.1 Ellobius talpinus
CTCCAAAGGCATATCTGCTGCTCATTTCCTTCACTCTCCACTCTTATTATCCCCTGCCTCAATCCACAGCCCATTCAACCACTGCTTTACTTTCTATCTCTATACACTTTCCAATTCTGAGCTACTCATATACTGGGACTTATAAAAGCATCTGGTGGGTTTTGACTGGCTTCTGTCATTTAGAAGAATGCTTTAGAGATTAATGGGAATTGTAGAATCTACCACTATTTTTCATACTGTTAAATAATATTTATTTGTGCAGATACAACACGACACATTTAATTAACTCTTTCATTGGCCAGGCAGTGGTGGCACAGACCTTTAATCCCAACACTCAGGAGGCACAGACATGCAGATCTCTATGAGTTGGAGGCCAGCCTGGTCTACAGAGTGAGTTCCAGGACAAGCTCCAAAGCTACACAGAGAAACCCTGTCTCAAAAAAACCCCAAAATAATTACCCTTTCAATGATTGATTGATACTCAGTTGCTTTTAGCTGTAATGAAATAGGCTATCATAAACAAATATTTGTCTGAAACTGTGTCTTAACATCTACTGGATGTATGGTTAAAATAGAACTAGTGGAACATATGGTAACTTTGCTTAATTGCTTCAGTGATTGTCAGACGGTTTTCCAAAGTAGTCATGCCATCTTCAAGTTGCATCAGAAGAGTGCATAGGGCTTTACTTTTGCTACATCCTTGCCAGTGCTTACAACTTGTTTTCTTAAGGCCATCTTCCTGAGTATAAAGTGGCCTCTAATTAAAGTTTGACTTCTTGTATTTCCCTGGTGCTAAGCACAGTGAGTATTTTTGCTTGGTCATTTTTATATCTGCAGAGAAATATCTCGTTACAGATTCTGTTTATTTTTGTGTTGTCTTTTCTTATTAAATTGCAATAGTTCTTTACTTAGGTGCTGTGGGAGCTCCTTCAGCTCCTTTTTCCAATAGCCTTTAAGATACCAGCCCACTTGGGCATGGTCTCTTATACTATAAATGCAGCTGTAAAGCACGTGCTTGCTCTCTTGCGTCCAGCTGCTAGACTGAGTTCCTGTTTCCCATTCATGCACCTGTGATATAGAAGAGTGATCTGTGAGTGTCCCTGAAGTAAATAACCCTTTATTATACATAAATCTGAACTAGTGTGGGATTATTTTGTAACTTCTGTCATCCCTTAGTCTAATCACAAATCCCTTATAATAAATATAATATTTAAATACATTTTCCATTTTTCTGAGTATTTTTTGTTTTATTGATGATACCCTTAGAGGCTCATAATTTTTAATTTTAAGGATGGCCCTTATCTATTTTCTCTTATCTTATGATTTCTGGTATCATTGTTAAGAAATTGTGACTGAATCCAAGGTCACAAAGACTTGCACATATTTTTCTAAGGTTGTCATAGTTTTAGAGACCACATTTAATTCTTTGATTCATTTGACTTAATCTTTTCTATGATATGAGCATAGCGGTAAATTGTAAAGTGGTTACCATCTTCAAAGGTCTTTAGGCACTAAATATCTGACAAGAAAATGACATGATTAGGGATATATTATGCATAATTGTTATCACAGCAATGACAGAGGGCATGAGGCATCAGCCTTCTATACTTTAATTTCTCGAAGAAGCATGGAGTTACAAATTGCTAGTTCAGGAACATGAATGCTTTCACATTTCCAGGTATGTCTGTTTAAACAAAGCTAAAAGGAGACACTATTGTACTTCTGCTGTTAAATGAAGGGGCGGTACTGAATCTCCAACAACTACATAGTCCAGGGAACCTAAGCAAAAACTGTCCCAGGATGATGGGCATAAGGAAACAGAAAAGAATCACACACTGAGACTGATTTATTTTGGTGTCCTAGCATAACCTGTTCTAAGCATTCACGGTGGTGATTTATAAGAAATGAAGAGAAATAATAAATTGGGTACTTTCTTAGCCAAATCACTGGAGGTTTATTTGAAATTTAGATGTATTGACTAGAGACTTTTATATGTGTCTAGAAATCGATGCCAATATTGAATCACTGGTAAAGAAGAAAGAATAGAAATTCTTTATAATATGGTAAATCCTAGTAAGTAATTCTTGTCTGAATTTCTCTTTGTATTGCAATATCAGAAAAAAAATTGAAAAATTAAATAGGAAGTGGGGAACAGATTCTATCAAAAGGGCCAGAGAAAACAAAGGCTCATAAGAATGTTAACAGGAATGAGAGGAGCAAATAAAAGGGAGGAAAACCAGAGGGCAGCGGTGGGAATGTAAGGAAGGGATCCCAGAGAAGGGAAGAAACAAACAAGAGTTGTTGTGGAAGACCAGGTCTTAACTGTGTGGAGTGTTCAGTCACAGTAAAATTCTAAATGGAATTCAAGAGAAACAGCAAACTTTATTTCCAAAATTATTTATAAAGCTTCTTAATATTGTAAAATTTATAGCAAAAAGATCAGGTGGATAGCTTACATAGTACTGGAAGGTGCTATACAGGCTGCTGCTGCTTAATAGATAAGCAGGATTACCCAGCTGTAAACCTTGTAACCTGCAGTAATAACAAATATAGCAAGATATGTCCACGTGTTCACTAGTGATGTGAATGTTAGGGATAATCAGGCCACTTTCTGGTTGAACTTAAGGTCCATTCCACGGCAGAAAACATACAGTTGATTCTGTAAATCTGATCAAGAATCTGAGGTCAGAGATCTCACAGGCCCCAAGAATAAAACATTCATGACCTCACCCCAAACAGAAGAGCTATGGACAGTTGATCATTTCTAGGGAGTGTTAGTTCGTGTTCTTTATGTACATGGTTCCTCATAGTTCAACCACTCTCTGGGAAATGACCACACATCCAAAAGTATAACAACACATATTGGAGCTAGTTTACTAGTAAATAATAAAAGAGTACATAAAATTGGGGTGGAAGGAAGGTGGGTGGATCTAAGAAGAATAAGAGAAGTTGGGGTAAATATGATAAAAATATTTTGCATAAAATTTTCAACGAATTAATAAAATATTTATACTTATACAAATAAAATTTTATTACACAGTGAAACCCTGTCTCAAAAAACAAAATAAATGAATGAATTAATTTATTATATAAAAATAAAATTCATAAGAAATTTACTTAGGGGGGAACAGGGTGACCAAACTATTTCTTTAAGAAGAACACAGTATGTACTATTTGAGAACCAAGGATGGAGGCTGCACAATAGAATCCATGCAGTTTTAGAATGAAGGATGATTAACCCTATTATTCTATCTGTATATGAATTTCATTTTATTTTGCTGGATATCTAGTGTTTATAATGGGAAAACTAGTCATAATATTATCACGTCAGGTCTTTCTGGAAACTAAAGAGGATACCAATGTTTATGAAAGTAAAATTGATAACTATTTTGTATATTTCATTTTATAGAGAAGACTTTCATCTGAAAATGACTCATAAAAGCAACATTAACAACACCTCTCTAAGCATTATATGTACTTAACCTTGTGCACAAAGTAAACAAGAGGAGGGCTGAAGAAAGAAATACCAAATCCAACTGATCATTCTAAGTTGCTCAATATTAACTAGGGCTTAGGATTCCACAAGTATCATATGGCCAGTGTTTTAAGTCATCCATTAGGAATTTTACTCTCCACAGGAAGCAAATTGCAACATTGCTATCAGACACCCACAATCATAGAGCAAACTTGTGTGTGTCTATGCTGCAGCATGAAAGCTTGCTCCTGCCCTGACATTTGTGCTTTATGGAGCAGAGGGAAGGATGCAGCTGTGCTTTTCTACAGGAACTCAGCTCCAGCTCTTGCTTCTGGAAGGGAAACTCTTCTAAGGGATGTTTGAGTCCATCTTTTCATTTCTGAAATGCCAAAGATGTTGAGGAAAAAACACACTACTCCCATCCAATTGCTTCTGTAGTCTATGCCTTCTTTGACTCAGATGGAGCCATTTTACAGAACCAAAAACACCAGTCCTAGCTTCTAAGGTGCCTTTAGAGGACCCTGGTTGCAGTGAGGCAAGATAGCAGCTATCTCTGATTTAAAATTGTCACAATACTTCTTCTTAAGTTGTTCAGGACACTATGATTACTGAAGTCATGGAAGATGAGGAAACAACACCCATACTTGGGGGGAATCATGCTAGCATTCTTGACCCCGCATTATTTTTTCCAATGGATAAAACATTTAGGATTTAGGGTCAGAACTGTACTAGAATGTCCAGATTCACTGCAGTTGGTTTTCTGCTACTGAAGTCTCAAAACCCAGACATTCTCAGTGGTGTACTGCATATATTATACAGGTGCATCAAAGATTTATCACTCCTCTCAGTCCACCTCCGGGGAGCATTTCATCACCGAAGAAAATAACTAAACTCATTTGAGCCCCTCTTTAATTTTTAACGTGAAAATCTATATCCATCAGGCATATGCCATAGTTTCAGAAGGAGAAAACAAAGACCCATTTTGTAAATTTCCCTTTTCCCTTTGGATATGATTGCCAGATAACCAGAATACAAAGAATTTAAAATTAATTTTACATTAAAAAAACATTTTTTTCTAATTACTGATTTCTCAGTATTTTAGTAGATATTTAGACCCCATACTATAGTTTGAAATGTGTGCCAGGTACGTTTACATACATACACACACACACGCACACACACACACACACACACACACACTTCTACACTTCTTCCTCCTCTGGCACATATCTCTATTGCTTCACTTTTGATACATTTCATTGAGAAGCAGTGTTCAGCCCAAATTGTATCTGCACAGTATATGCAATTTCCTTTTCTGAAGAAATTGACAGGTCAATTCCAAAACAACCACATCTTCTGAACTTCTTTTTTTATTCTGTTCATGGACAAAATCACTGAGTAAATTCATTTTCTTTGAATGAAAGAGCCTTTCTAGTTTTTCCTGATACACATAAACTTATTTTAATAACCGAGGACGTAAACAGTTGATTCTCGACACCTTCTATCTGTTTCAGGCTAGCACCCTTCATAAGATTAACACTATTGCTCATTTACTACCTGGAGAAAGCAACATTCACAAAGGAAAAAAATTTTACTCAGAGTTATAGAGCACTTAGAGTACTTTTATCTAAGAAGGTGGGCTTGAAAGTCAGATGACCAATCACCATGCTCCACAACTTCCCTAAGGGTGAGATATGCAAAGGAGGACAGAGACGCACAAGTCAGTCTAATAAACGATATGTAATTACAGAAGTCAAAACCTTGCAGTCCCCAGACCCATCTCCTCCTAGAAACTTTTGTCTTCAACAGTAATCTATATTTGGGCCTCCAATATAGTCACTTGGAGACTTTCTTACTTTAGCACACGTATCCTTAAGGTTTTATGGGTATTTTAGCTGTGTGCATAGCTGTGTGGCATATACCCATAACCCCAGCACTTAGGAAGCTGATGCAGGAGAGTGAGTTCAAAGTCTGCCTGAATTAAGCAATGAGACCTGCTGTGGGAACTCCTTCAGCCAATAGCTTTTAAGATACCAGCCAACTTGGGCGTGGTCCCTTATACTATAAATGCAGCCATAAAGTTTGTGTGTTCTCTCTCCTGACTGCTGGATCCGGTACCTGTTCCCCATTTGTGCAGAAGACTGTGATCTACCCCTAAAAATAACCCTTTATTATACTCAGTTATGAGCAACTGTGGAGTTACTTTTTAGTGTCCATCTTCAGAGACCCTGTGTCTGAAAATCAAAATAAATAAATAAAATAAACATCGATAGTCTAATTTTGTAATTTCTTCCCCCTTGCTGAATTTCATTTCTAACTGCTTGATGGAATTCTTGAACTAGATACCCACCAAGCTTCTGAAATCATTTCCAAACCCTCTGGCTCTGCTCATATTCAATGTATTTTCTGTTCTCAGAAGGAAAGCATGACTGGGAGTAAAATAAAACTTGTCAAAACTGACAAAATTCAGATGTGACTCATATGCATCACTGAATCCTAATCCCAGCCATCACATTTGGAGCTCACCTAATCCTCTTGCTTCTCTCTGCAGATAAGAAAGCTCCAACCCTGAAACAGTGACTTTCTGTAGATTATCATGAATTTATGTCTGAGATTCCAACAGGAGCTTGAATCATGGGGACTTTATTTTTGTAATTTGTATTAGTTTTATACTGGCTATGCTGTGAGTCACTGACCATACTGAGAATCTGCTTTGCA
Source organism: Ellobius talpinus (assembly GCA_001685095.1). NCBI lineage: Eukaryota > Metazoa > Chordata > Mammalia > Rodentia > Cricetidae > Ellobius > Ellobius talpinus. The sequence goes on from LOJH01034190.1 coordinate 6,194, forward strand.
TTATTTCATCCTACCCTCCGTGCATATCATAAAGTAAGCATTATCACCAACCCGGAAAGTGAGGTTCTGCTAGATGAACCCGTTCATCTATGCTAGTGCATTGGAGGAATTAAAACCAGTCGCTGTCACCCTCACTCCAAATCCCTGGCTTCAGCTTAACACTCTCTGCTGATGTTGCTTCTGCAACACCTGCTTCCTTCCTCCCCATAAATACAAACTGTATAAAGACTAGAAATATTCTTGACCATTTTAACTGTAGGACACTTAATGACAAAGGTATTTCCACAAAAGAATCCATTAATTAAAATATGTTTACAACAAACCACATATTTTACCAAGGTCTATGAACTCTCTAGTTGTTCCAACTTGTAAAACATGTCTGCACATTACATGGTAGACAAACATTTTATAATGCTTTGTGTTCTACTTGTTTGTAATTAGAGATCATGTATTCAGTTTCTATTAAACTTCAGGGAAACTTGCTGTGTCCCTTTTCCTAAATAACTTCCAGCATGGTTACTGTAAGTCACTATCTTCACAGTTAGTTTTAAGATATCTTAAATCTTTTAGAAAATGTCAACAAATCTCATAAATAATTCATTTGTGCACTTATATTTTGGATATCTGCATATTCTGTGTATTTGTGACAACTGTAATTGGTCAAGGAAGGGGTATAAGTTTTAAAATAATAGCAAAGCTATAAGTAACCAAAACAAGGGAGCAGGGAAGTAAGGACAATTACTATGTTAGAGCAATAGAAGATTTGAAGAGAGCCATGCACATTTAGTGTAAACAATATATCACAAAAAGTTTGGAATTCCCACAGAAGCAATCTGGAAACTTCTAGCATCCTCCACTTTTCCATCTCCCTGAATCAACCAGAAATACTGGAAATTTATCACTTAGGGGAAATTCGAGGTTCAACAGCAATCCAGTTTAGACAGTGTCTGTAGCTATGCATAAGTGAACAATTATATGTGCCACTTGTGGTCAAACTACACAGTATGTGCACTCAGTACAATCAATTATTCAGCAATTCAATTCATCTCATTTTAACAACCTTAATAAAAGAATCAAAAGAAGCATCATCTGATTACATCATGCATCATAAATCATCAACTAATTTTCAAAAATGTCCATTCCATTCTACTTTTAACACCAACACCTCTTGCCTCAATTATCAAATTATGCTTCAAAAGGTCTATCTGTCTCCAATCTCACTAACCCCATATTACCCTAATGACTTCAATTACCTTATAAATAAATAGACATTTATTTTTATGACCAGTGTCTTCCTCAGCCACATTAGACACTCTCTCGGGAAACCTGTTTTCCAACTGGGTGGAATTAGATGTTATTTTCAGGCTTAATATAATTTATCTTCCATTTCTATACTTTTTTCTGGAAAAGAATGCTTTTGTTTGTCATTAGTATCTGGTTGGGTTATCCATGAACACCTTCCTCAAGCCTGTGTGCCCCCAATAAAAGGTCCCATGATCTCCCCAAGGACTCCTCTGGAGTTCCTTTTACGTCATCCAAATCATGTATCTTACAATTGTGTTAACTGTTTTCTACAACCAGAGCAATGACTAGAGAACAGAGACCATATTAGTCATTATTTTTTCCAGCATCTAGTTGAGAGCTAGAAACACAAGAAAATGCATAAATGTTATTTACTGAAAGTATGAATAGGCCAGACTATGGTGGCACACGCCTTTAATCCCAGCACTCAGGAGGCAGAGACAGGCAGATCTTTTTGAGTTCAGGGTCAGCCTGGTATACAGAGTGAGTTCCAGGATAGATCCAAAGCTACAGAAAAACCTTTTCTCAAAGGAAAAAAAATTTAAAAACAACAAAATATATTAATCAATATTTTCCCCTAAGTGATAAATTTTAAGTCACTGCTCTTTGATGAGGGGTGATAGTTAGTGTTTTAACAAAGTAACAGTAGCAGTTCCTCTTCTAAGACCCATGACTTCACTAGCCCAGTTAACTAGGTTTCTAGTACCAGACATGATTTCCCTCCTGTTGCGTGGATCTTAAACCAAACTAGACAATGGTTGGTTACCACCAGGATATGATTGCCACTATTGAGCCTTTAGGGATGTCTTGCCATGCTGGTCAGTGTTGTGGTGCATAGGTGTCACAGTTGGGTATGACTATTAATTGGTTCCCTCCCTTGGGAACTTTCACAGTATTTTCTGCTACTATGGAAGCTGGAGGGCAAGAAGGAGGCTTTCAGGTTAGAACAGCTCAAATCACCCAATTCCTGTATCCTAAATCAGTAGTGTCTTCAGCAATAGGGCTGATTTTCACTTCTGAGAGGCATCGAAGGTGCCTCTATAGGCAATATTCTATACTGTATGGGATTTATTTGGACTATCCTGACTAACTGTTCAAAATGAGATTTCTCATGCCTACTACTGGAATATGGTTTAGTCTATGGTTCTTGTGGAGAGCACTGTTGCCCCAAGTGTTATAAATCCCTTTAAGATACGAGGTTAAATATAAAATAACATGATTCCTTAAGGTGTTTCAAACAATCTTTATGTTATTTGTTGTCCTTTCCCCCTCCTTCAGCATTGAACTTCTTTCTTGCTCCCCAGTTGGAGTCCTTTCTCCATTTGTCTATTTCCTGCTTCATATCACCTGCATCCTGCTATTCATCTCTCAAGTACTCTCTCAATGTGGTTCCTTCGACTTTCCTGGTTTTGGTAGTGACTCTATATTATATAATCACATCTGAAAATTTGGACCTAGGAACCACAGATGAGAGAGAACATATGTTATTTGTCTTTCTGTGTCTACTTCCATCCATTTATCTATAAATTCCATGATTTTACAACTGAATAGTACTCATTGTGTAAATGTACCACTTTTCCATTATCCATTAATCTATTCAAGGATATGTGAACTGTTTCCATTTCCTGGCTGTTGTGAATAGGGTAGCAATGAACATGGCTGAGGAAGTACCTGTGGAGTAGGATATTGACTTCTTTGGGCACATGCCAAGGACTAGTACAGTTGGGTCACCTGGTGTATTTATTTTTAGTTTCTTTAAAGGTTTTCCATACTGATTTATAGAGTGGTTAGACCAATTTGCATCTCCTCAACAGTGAATGTCAGTTCCTCTTTCTCCACAACCTCACCAGCTTTTGTTGTCAATTGTTTTGCTAATCTTAGCCATGTGGACTAGAGTAAGACAAAATCTCAGATTTCTTTTAACTTGTATTTCCCTAATTGTTAAGAATGATGAACATTTTTGAGGTATTTTAAAGCCATTTTTATTTATTTATTGTTGTTGTTGTTGTTTTGCTGCTGCTGAGAACTCTCTGTTTAGATCCCTAGCCTATACCTCTCCTAATCAGAAGCTTCTCTGAAATGGAGACCAAAATGACAAAAATTGTCAACTTGACACAATCAAGAGATCAATGAATGCTGGAGAGCTCAGTCCAATCGATAGAAGATATCACAGCTTCTGCATCTGTGGCTCAGACAACATTGCAGAAGTGCAGGTGTAAAGATTTTAAGAGCCAGAATATCAGGAAGTCTGCCGTGAAATGGGTTTTCCTAGAAGTGGCTGCACAAACAAGACCTAAACAACGGCATTATTGATATACATGCTAATTCTAGGGGGGGAAATCTCATGAGGACCCAACTCAAAAGAGAGCAATAGACAACTAGTGTCTGCTGAGAGAGGTAGAATTAGACTATCTCAAGGATGAAACTCCTTACTGATTATTCAGCACAAAGTGGTTATCCTTGAAGCCATATATATACACACAAACAATGAAAGCAGACTAAGGAGGTTCTACTTAAATATTTGTGTATACATATGTTTATATATATGTACATATGTAACAACAATAATAAAAGAAAATGAGATTATCATTTTATGATGAGTGCATGAAAGGACCTTGAAAGAAGGGAAATGGGAGGAGGTGGAGGGACATTAAATGTATTATCACAAAGAAAATATGTTAAAATTTTCATTATCACCTGGTCTGGACACAAAATATTTTATATCTGTATCAAGTATCAATAGTGATTTTCATAGAAACACTGAAACAATTACTGTAGCCTTTTCACCATGAAAGATGGACAAATCTTTGTATAAAGTAGCCCTGTCTGTGGAATACTACTCTTTGACCTACATGTAGGGATCCTACTCTTTACCTGCTCTGCCAGCTACCTACTGTGTGCAAGTAAAATCAGTCTTTCACCACATAAAAGTAAAGGCATGAGAATTCTCTATCCCGAGCAGCAAAGAATATAAGCTCAGCAAGGAGCTTGGTGATCGCTTGACATTGTTTGTATTCTTCCTGGTAGTATTTTCAACGTGGCCTGGGAATGTCATGACTCAGAGTGCTTATTTGAAGAATTGCTTCAATTCTTATCTAAACCACTATAATTTCACACCTGGCATCGAAACTACCTAGTTTGCCTGCAAGAACACCACTCACTTGGTGATTATATAGTACTTCTTGAAACTAACTTAGTGTGTAATGTTTATTCTCTAGCCCCAGGAAGAGAAACATGTTCAGGAAGAGGACTTCCTGCTTCTCAACCCGCCTCGACCTTTAATCCATTCAGCATCTTTTTCCCCCCACCATAGCTCAAGTAAATTTTGCTATTGAAGATCTCTAATAATCTTTTGGCTACCAAAGGTAACAAGCTCTTTCTTCATGCCCACTGATCCCTGTAACTAACATACTAAAGCAAATATTTCTTTGAAGCTCTTCCTTCTCTTGTTTTTTGGGTTTTGGTCTTCACTGAAAATTGATTTTGTCCTACTAAATATGTTTGTTTCTGTTTTGGAATCTAAAGTCACAGGTCATGCCATCAATTATTTTATTTCTCCTGGGGCAAATGTTTTAATCTCACCACATTAAATGTTCCATGTATCCGATTCACCAGATCATCACCAGTCATATGTAGACTGAAAATGTTCTGTTAAAATTAGGCTAAATTAAAAATTCAGTTGCCACCTCTCCCTGTCCATATGTCAAGGGCTTAATAGAGGCATTAAAGATAGTCAAGGATTTGTAGGTTGCTATCACGTGAAAAGTTACTGGGGTGAAAAAACTATTCTGAGCAGCTGGATCATTCAGGTTGCACACTTCCACTTTTAGCTCGTTATATTTTATTTTTAACAGAATGATATCCATCAAATACCTCATCTCCTAGTGAAATCTGATTCTTTCTGCAAGATTCATCCAAACTACATACATCTCTTATGATTATTCTTAATCATTCTAATTAGAAGAGTGACAGTTGTGCCACAAAACTTTACAGCTCTCTGTACTACTCTCACCCATGTTGCTTTGCCCTGTCCTTGTTGGTGTGAATGCCTACAAAAGGGTGTGAAGATTTCCTAGTTGACAACCATCACTGAGTGCTCTCGATGCAGGAGGTCAAACACCTAATGACAGTTTCCATATCTTCTTAACTCCTTGTCCAAAGCATGCTGTTTTATCACCTTGATTTTAAAGACTCTGGGATTTAAGATGATCAGAAAGCCTCAAGAGGAGAGGTCACAGTCCAGGCCACAACCGGCTTAGAGGCCTGAGCCACTCCAGGCAGGAGAATCTCTGAAGCCCCTGCCCTTCACCATACTTATGCACCGCTTCTGTATCAGCCATTGGCACTTACGGCACATGCCTCATAGTACCAAGCAGCCATCCGTTGGTGAATGAGTGAGCAAGGAACAGTGTCTTTTAAGTGAGGTTAATTTCCATGACATAAAGTCTTCTTGTTGACAGCACAATTTATTTCCACTGCAACTTGGAGACAGCTCCATGAGAAATGTTTACTTTGTTTCCCAGATGCTGAGAAGTTCACATTGGTATTTAGTGACATGGAGAGGGTTTCACCTCCATCTTCTCTCTTCGAGTTTCATCCGCTTTCATTTAAAGCCCCTGAGCATTTGCAACTCATCAACAACCAACCAAGGTGTACCTAAGTAACTGGTTTCTATGGTCCACTGTTCTGTTTTAAAAATGTGACAATGAAGTTTCATTGCTTGCATCCTTGGGAGGGGAAAGAGGAAGAAACCCCAAGTTTTCTGGTGAAACAGACATATGTGTAGATAGTCATCATATTGTATTGCCCTGTAGCTACTAAGGTAACTTGTTAACACTAAAGCAATACTGAGAATGTTACCTGGCAATTTATCTTTGAGTGTGCCTGGTTATTAAGTCCTGCAGTATTTACAAATTTTATCTCTAATTGTGTCTAAAAACTCCTTTATTTTTTCCTTCACTCATTCAGAAAAACTGTCAAAAATCATTTGGGAAATGTTTGAAAAATTAATTTTAGTAATCTTATTTCCCAGAATATTCTTAAATATGCTATGGCTATAATTTTTGTTCTTCCTCAAGTTCAAATTATACATTACCATATATGTTACCGTAATTGACAAATTTTGATACTCAAGAAGTTGATTAGAGCAGCTAAGAAATAGAAGAAATGCTCATACATTACTGTATCCTTCTTATATACATCTTCCCATGTTAAACAGTATACCATTTTGTCTTTGCTCTACAGCAATCCCTTTTAAGTGAAACATTGCTTCCTTAAAACAAAATCTACATAATATGAGCATTATGAGGGAAACCAGTTTCTGATGAACAGGCTCAAAGAAACCGTTAAGGACACTTGGCCATCACCGGCTGAACTTACTGTAACATCATGCAGAATAGAGGAAGGACAGGCATTACTGAGAAGAATGAGCATGAGAGCGGCAGGGGTTGACTTCCAGTTCTCCTCTAGTGCGATAAAACTCTGTTTTATTGTTACTGGAGAGCTAGGAATGAGGCTCATGCACCAGAGTCCCCCAAGATTAGTGTGGGGCTTTGGTGGGTTTGCTGAGCTCATGGTATGACAAGAACTATCGGAGTTAAGATGGTCTGGTCAGTGGATCTGGATTATTCACACCAGTGCATAGTTGTGTTTCTTTGTACATCAAGCAAGACCGGATGGAAAACCAAAGCAAGGGATTTCTATCCTGGTTGCTCAGAAGTGACTATGAAAAGATTTGTGATAAGTTGGAGTTCCTAGAGAAAAATCTACTCACAAGTCAAATGTTGACTGGAGAGCTTCTGGGAGGTTTTAGAGCCAGAGCAACAGTCCACAAAAGATATAAATGATAAAACAGAGTGGATAAAATCAAATCAAACCTGGCTTAGGTGTGGATAGTTATTTCCCCCAGAATATTCAATATTTATTTCTCCCCTGTAAGAAAGTATGTTGGGGTAAACATTGTTCACCCATCCTAGGACCCTACTAATAGCCGGATCCAGCAGACTGAAAGATAAGAGCTTTCCCAGCCTGGAGTTGTTAGTCTGGAGACTGTCTGAACCAGAAGCTGACTCCAGAGGCAGGTAGGGCAGGTAACAGTGTGTCCCTATTTCCCCTGGGAATCAGGCTAATCAGTATACCATGTCTGAACATAACAATCAGGGATGGAGGACATGCACATCAGTCTACTGTAGCAGCACCCCAGGATAGTTCAAGGAAAATGACCGTGGATTAGGGAAGGTTAGATTGGAGTTACAGCTTCTGTTCATACCACTGTACCTAAGACTGATCAAAGGCAAGAGAGCCCAGTGGTGACCATTACTTGTGACAACAGCCTGGTGCTTGACAAAGGCTTGTGAGCTCTCTAGCAGCAGCCTGGGCTTAGGAACTCTGGGTTCAAAGGCAGTAACACCTTCACAGCAGAACTGCAAAATTCCCAGCTTCCCATGCCAAAGCCCTCTGCCATTTGATGACTCGATGCCATGAACAACTGGGTGGTCCCCAGTGACAAATGGTGGTACCACTCTTTTGAGAGCCAGGTGCCTACTTCTCCAAAGATGCCATGACAAAAAAGGGAACTGAAAAACATTAAACCACAGCTTGTGAGGAGCCCGGACAAGAACTTCCCTCCCTGGGACATAGTAGGCTGCATTTTGCAACTCACAGTGAGGACTGGGTAGCTCCACACAAAGATTGGCATTTCAGTCAAGGCTAGCTAATGCCTTGGAAGACAAAGGTGAACTCAAAACCCTGGTTTACAAGAAAATTGTATCTAGGCTGAGCAAGGTATCCCTCTGCAGGGAATGAGCTCCAAAAAGCCAGTTCATGCACTAGGGATAAATCCTGATCCCACTACCAGTAGCCCCCACAAGTCCTGCCTCTGCCAGACTTTGTTGACTCCCCATGGGAGGCCTTACCCTCTCTGAGGAGTGCGTGGGGGGGGAGCAAGTCGGGGGAACGGGAAGATGGAAGGGAGGGAGAGGGACTGGGATTGGTATATAAAATGAAAGAAAATGTTTTTAATTTAAAAAAGTAAATAAATAAAAAAGCAACAGAGGAAATTTCCTCCTCTCCCTACTTCCCCTGTAACCCAGAGGGAAGTGGGGAGGGAACAGTATAGTATAGCTAGTAGCCCTAATTGAGAACACTTTCCATTTATGTGAACGTTCTTTYTCTGCTCTCTTCTGATTGGCCCTATTTTATACCTCATTTGGATACCCATACTCAGCCAAACACTGCCCACTGGGCTGTATCTAAAGGAGGGCACAACCCCTCGTTTTGGACAGCCCAACTCAGCCTGTTCCAGGCTCTGTCTGTATCTGGCTTCTAACTGGCCCCTCCAGAGAATGAAGCCTGAAAATTTCAGGCTCCTGGCCAGACTCTGGTTATCTGCCAGCTCCCAGCTCTGGCTAGACTTGGCTGCTACATGTTCTCTGGAGAAGGAAGATTGTCGCTGAGGCACACCCTGGAGACAGATGCACCAGCCAGACTCTTGCCATCAGAAGGTTATCTTGTTCTGCCTCCCATTGCTCCTCCAATGACAGACACTGTTCCTGCTTCAAGGTACACCATACAGCCCTCAGCCTTCAAACCCTGATGCTTTTCCTATAAGAGGGAAGACTCAGCCTTTGAGACTTGCCACGTCCACTCTCTCATCTGTGACCATTGTCTGCAGAATCGCACTGCCAGGGACTTTTCTTAGCTGCACCCAGAAGCCCTCTGTGAGACCTTTCTCGCTATTGCTATAAAAGTTGCAGGCACTCTTTCCATTGGCATCCTAAAGCTTGCAGGGAGCACAGGGCTATAGTATTTGTAAGCTCTCAGCTAGTCACACTGAAATATGAAGAAGACTTAGCACTGTAACACAACAAACCTCTCCAGTCTAGCAAACAGAAGTCCTTCCTGACTTGTTCACCCTTAGCTGTCTGCCAACTCCACTTCTTAGAGAGGCAAGACAAGAGCCCAGTTGGAGGCAGAAGAATAGACTGTTTCAAAACAATTGGTATGATTAATTAGATGGTTTCATGCTGTGTTGGATTTTTCGAATGTATCTTTATTAGTAGTCCCTTGTTACTCAAGATCAATTGTCACTTCCTTGATATGCATGACAATAGACCTCTACAGGTCCTGCCTGCCTTCTATAAAAGGTTTGAGTATATATTGCTAACCCTTGAGTGCTTTATGGATTTGGAAAAACATTTGGATGAACAGGAAAGAAAACCATTAAGGAGTGGAGTTTAAGGCACACGCACACGTATTTGTACAAAAGAACATTTCCAGGAGCCATACAGCTGCTGAATGAGTAGCAGGAATAGGCTACGTCCTGAAAACTGTTGACCAGGGAGGCCTCAGGAGCCCCACGAATCATGACTATTGCCACTGCAGTTAAATGACAAAACAAAATCATAAAGCCCAGGGTTGGAGACACTGTACATTCTCAATAGAAGGCATGAAGAAATATGCCCGAGATGAAGCTGGAAGCTATCGCCCAAGCCATCTAAGTTTCATAGTACTAGAAGGTGCTTGGAGAGTCCTACGCATGTTTCTGGGAGAAATTATCAACAACTGTCCTTGGCAGCTATGGATCTTTTTTTTAAAAAAA